>RJWT010012075.1:0-22740 GCA_004365215.1 Cuniculus paca
ATCTTCTTTGGATCTGACCTGCCAGATTTGATTCCCAAGGAATGATGAATATCCATTAGAGGGTCCATATACGTTAATGAGCAAGAGGGTGCTGAACTGAACACTCTATAATTATATCCACAATTGCTACCACATTTAAAACAAATTCTGATATCATTTGCATGCATCATTGGAAACCAATTATTTATACATGCTGCAATTTTGACTCATAAAACATGAACACTTGTTTTATACTTGAGGAGAAAAAAATGTGATGAATAGAATATAATAGGTTCTCTGAAATTATCAGTTACCAAAAATATTTCTTTTTAATCCAAGAAGGCCTGTTAAATAGGAATGTTTGCTTTATTTAGTTTGTTTACTTGCTTGTAGTTATTCTTGTTAAAATTCACAAGTCCAATTATTTGACTGTGACATGAGAATTATGTCCAAATCATTACAGAAGCATTTGCCCATTGGTAATTAAAGTTTCGGGTGAAAAGAATTAAAAGATTACATAAGAGATAATAAATAATATTATTTCAAGTGAGTAACTATTCCCTTCATTTTTTGGAAAGGGAATAACATTAACTTTTCCAGCTTGTGTTTTAAATTTATTCTACTGAAGTGTGATTTAGAAAAAAGGGCTAGCTTGTAGCAAGTGAACTCCAAGTACCTGCTAGACATTGTCAGGGTAGCTCAGAACTCAGACAAGCCAGAAATCCCCCTCCTTCAAGAAACATGTTTATCGGGTGCTGTAGCACACACCCTTAATGCCAGCTACGCAGGAGGCTGAAGCAGGCGGATGACAAATTCAAGATCAGCCTGATCAATTTAGAGACAGTCTGTCTCCAAATAAAATTTAAAAATGGTTTTGATGTAGCCCAGTGGTAGAACTTTACTTGACTAGTATTCACAAGGCTCTTGATTCAATCCCTTGTACCACTAAAAAAAAAAAAAAAAAAGAAAGAAAGAAAGAAAGAAAGAAAGAAAGAAAGAAAGAAAGAAAGAGAGGAAGAGCAAGGATGTTACATTTTAGTGGGCCACAGTGTGGAAGTTTAGCGCATTACTCTAGGAAGTGATTTGCTATGCAGATACACCGTTCATCAGCACTAAAGAAAGGCAAGTACCCTGAGCCCTTGCATAAGTACAGGAGAGATCACAAATATCTGCAGGCTTGTGAAGTTCTAGAATTTGTGTAGGAAGTTTGGATCTGCTAGTGTGGACACACGAGAGGGGCTAGGGAGCTCATTTCTCCTGCCACTCTTCCCCTGTCGGGGAGAGGAGTGCACAGCGGAGTAGAGAAGCTCTGCATACTGCTCAGGAGCCAGTCTGGGAGTGGACTTGGCTATGTCTTAGCTCAGCACTTCAAGCAGCTGATAGAACAGACCCTTGCCTCAGTTTACCCTGCTGCAAAATGGAAATGACAGTTGTCCTCACCCTATAGAGATGTTAGGAAGGTAAAGTCAGCTAATACTTAGTACAGGGCCTCAAAGGGTTAATAGATGAAAATTGCTCTAATGACCTCATTCATTTCTCCCTCTGTATCTTTAGAAGTCTGCTCTGAATTTGTCCACATTAGCTACTTTCAGGATAAACTCTAGATCGTTTCAGGCCCTGACTTGGCGAGGAGAGGGAATAGGCATAAAATTGTCCTTGGTGTCTGCCATCAGGTTTGAAATGATCTCATTAGTGGCTTTCCCCCCACTACCGCAGGCTTTGAAGAAATTCATCTGAAAATGCAGATTCTCCTGAGAGAGGCCTCTTCCCGTTTCAAGGAGAACAGAGGTGGCAAGTGTGTGGCGCTGTGCTCAGGGGAAGTGGGGCTTTGCAGCTGCCTTTGTAAATACTGTATCTGGAAGAAAAAAAAAAATCCTGGCCTGCTGCCGCCTTTTTCCTCGGTGCCCTGAGAACGTTGCAGGTCCCTCCCGTAGCTCCATCTGTGAAAGGCAGAGCTGGCAAGAACAATTCTCAGGGCACAAGAGCCTGGGAAGCCAGGCCGAGAAAGAGCTCAAGGGAGCAGGGAGAAGCGCAGCAAATCCCTCGGTCAACAGGAACTTCAAGAAAACCACTATAATGGCCTAAGTTCCATACAAGCCACGATACATCTTTTTTACCCTTAGATGGCTGAAGTGAGGGGATGCAGCTCGTAGAAGTGAAAACTGAACCGTAGGGTACCTCCCTCCCACTCCTGCTATCTGCTGGAGAAGAGACAACATGGAGAAGGTGACACTCTGTCTGCCTAGGCCAGGGCCAGAGTTGCCCAACAGAAATAGATTGGGAGGCACAAATGTCCTTTTAAACTTTCTAGTAACCATTTGTAAGAATGTAAAAAAGAAAGAGTAATTAATTTTAATGAGTACCACACTGCAACCCAATGTAGCTAGGATACCATCATTTCACTGGGTAACAATTTTTAAAAATTATTAATAAGATCTTTTACAGCCATTTCTTTTCATATTAAGCCTTCAAGATCCAGTGAGTATTTCACACCTATAGCACATCACAATTGGACGTGATCCATTTCAAGCACTCAAAAGCCATATGTGCCTAGAAGCTATAATTTTGGTTAGAGCAAGACTTTATCCTTGTTTGAAAGGTAAGATAAAGCAGAAACCACCAGATTGTCAGCCCTTTCATTTGAATGAGTAGGGACAATTTGAAATTCATCTTCTAAGTTACTAGATTTTCAGTTCCAAGGTGATGAGTGTCACCTGCTCACTCTTCTGGCAGCGGGAGGTAGTGGTCACTCTGATTTCAAATCCTTGATTCTTAGCTCCATCTACAAAATATCATTTTGGGTATTTTCTTTCCATTTCTAAAATTGCCAATGAGTTCAGTGTTAAGACTTCTCCAGGCAGACACAGTCACTATCATAGTTACTTTGCCATTCCTTGGATAAAATACCCAACACCCACAAGTTCTAGGAGGATAGGTTTATTTTAGTTAATAGTATGTAGAGATTTCAGTCCATTGTCAGCTGTCTCCAACTCAGGGCAGCATGGCAGAGGGACATGATAGAAGAGAAGCAGTTCATGGCAGGGCAGGCAGGAAGCAGTAGCCTTCCTTCTTCTTTCCCTTTTTATTCCATCCATGCTACAAGCCTTTTGGTTGGTGCCACCTACACCTAGGGTGGGTCTTTCCTCCTCAGTAAATACATAATTCACCCCTAGAACTATGCTAAACCAATCCAGTGTCACGCACTCATAATCCAGTCAGTTACTCCCAATAGCCCCACCTATGAGAACATGAGGCTTTGGGGAGACATCTAGATATAAGCCATAATTACTGCTTTTAAGGATTTTCCACTCTTTTCTGATGAAAGGTCACTCTGGGTAGGGTGACGAAGTCCCAGATGCACTCTGGAAACAATGCAGCAAATCCAAGACTGGGCGACTTAAATTCTCACTAAGGAGCAATGGCCGGGCATGGCTGACACTTTCACTCACCCAGCCATGCCACACGGTGCCCTCCCTCCTCCCAGTTCCCAGGAATCTACTGAAAAGTAAACCGCTCATCACTGTTTTAGTCACACAATGGCGTCTCTGAGGCCACCTGGCTTTTTCTACAGCCGACAGAGAGGTTTCTCATTCTCCTGAACTCAGACAATCCCACAGACCTCAGTGCAGAAATCTCTATCTCAAGAAAATCTAAATAATCCCAACTAGAACAGTAGCAAAACACATATGCATTCTTTAGCTGCCAGAGATTTTCTTATTCACTTCTCACATTTTATGATTATAGCCAACCTGTGTGATTGTATGATTAGTATGCACTTTGCATAGCCAGAAAATTAATCTCTTTTGTTCACATTTAATGGAGATAGTATTGAATGCTAGACCCTCTACCCCAATCTAACAAACCCTATCATGGTGATAATGCTACCACAAACTCAGGAAAACTCTCTCTAGGTCCTCAATCAAATATTCATTGAATTGTATTGCTTTCTTTTCATTTCTGTCTTTAAACAGTTTGCCAAGCGTGTGTGGCGTGTGCCTGTAATCCTAGCACTTGGGAGGCTGAGGCAGGAGGCTTGCTATGAGTTTGAGGCCAGTGTGGGCTACATAGTGAGTTCAAGGCCAGCCTGAACTGCACAGCAAGACCCTATCTCAAAAACACAAAACAAAACACAAAACCAAACAACAAAATTAAATGGTTCTTTGGCGTCTATTTACAACCTTTCCTGAAGGTATTTCATGAAGTCCACACCATGTTCCCTTCCCCTTGTCCAACACCCACACCTTCCACCACAAAAAACCTGCTCCCAGCTCCTCACCTAATATTTCAGAGACCACAACAATTTTTCCTCTGTCTATTTCCATGCTCTTGGAGGAAAGAAACCATATCCTGAAATTCTTATGTTTTATTGTGAACAACCACTGCAAAATCACATCGTAATGCTTCAGGGAAAAGTGTTGGTGAATTAAAAAAAAGACAGACCATAAAGAAGCTTGATAGCAAGGCAACTGCAAGTTCACACATTCCATAAGTCAGTCGAGGTTCATTTTCTGCTGTTTCTGACCTTTGCCATAACTTGCTTCAAAATTCTGCCAAATGCATTAAAGATTTAGAATGATTCATGCAGGCTTTCTGTCTTTTGGACAATAAACTTAAAGGTCCTCCAGGGATGCTCGTGGATGAGATACGATTGCAGGAGAGTGGTCCAGCTTGGTGCCAGTGATGAGCTCTTGTTGGAAAGACTTGGAGTACACAACAGCTTTGGACAGTTCCTTTGCTTTCGATGAGCACCGTGTATCACTGAGAAGACATTTCTGGGCAGCTTGAAGGGTCCTTAATTGTCTATAGATTCACATCTGTGAAAGCTAAGAGTACAGAGGTTGAAACATTTTGTTTTCTCAGCTAGAAAAAGTGCTGGAGTGAGCTGGTCTAGGTGAGCAGGACCTGCTGTTGGGAAGAAGAGTGGAAAGTTCTTTGTGGTCTGCAGAGACTCACAGTGACCTTCACAAACCATCAATAAAAGCCAATCCTTGTAGAGCATTTTCACATCAGTCATCTGGGCAGACAGACTGAGGACACTGTATGCACTGCACAGGTGAGGACATAGAGGTAAAGACTGCTGAAAGACCTAGTGTAACAAAGTCAGAATCTGAACACTACCCTTCTACTTCATCTGCTATTCAAAATATTTCCTCTTATCTTTTTATTTTATTTTCAAATTTAAACCCATAATTCATTATCCTAGAATGACTATCTGTGTAAGACTACTTATACAAAGTGCTATGTTTTCATTGCATTTTGCGAGGCACTCTAACATTAACTTAACCTTGCTGAACTATGCAGTGATCATCCACTTCTTCAGAAAATGCCATTGCTTTTATGAATGTAGAAAGGATGAGCTACAACAGGAAATCACATTTATTTGTAACATGAAGATCTTTTATTGACTTGAAACTTTTTCCAGAAAGTTGGCGTAGGAAGTGGGAGAAGGGGAGAAAGAATGCGTACAAAGAAAATATCCTTTTTCAGGTAGCAAAAAGGGCAACTTTAAAAGAAATAAGTGCACTTGTTTGAACAAAATACACACACACACACACACACACACACACACACCTTCTTTTCCTCCAGGTCTTAATAAAAACTCAAAACATCTTCTGCAAATATTAGACTATTCCACGGGAAAAGCAGTGCCCACAACACTCCCAACCTGATCAGTCAAACCCTAGACCGAGAGTACAATTGAGCCATTTTAGTTTTATTACAATTCATGAAGTTGTGCAGGGGAGGGGACCCATTTATGGTCTTATCAGCCCTACATGATTATTTCCACTTTTGCAAATTCTCTCCAGTTTTTCTCCTCTCCTCTCCTCCCCTCTCTTCTCCTCTCTTCTCTTTTTTCTCTTCTTTCTTGTTTGTTTGTTTGTTTGTTTTTTAAGGCAAGATTCTGCTCTGTAGTTAAGGCTGATCTTGAACTCACAGTGTAACCCAGGTTGGCCTTGAGCCCATAGCAATCCACTTCCTCAGCCTCCCAAGTACTGAGATTATAGTCATTTTCTTCGAATTGTACCAAGAATTTCAGAAGAAGCAAAGTTTAAGTTTAAATACCATCACATTGTTTTTTTCTATGGTGGTTAAGTTGTATTTACTTTTGAAATTATATCAGAGCTTCAACTCCTGGGTAGAAGTTTTGCTTCACAAGGTGTACTCAAGTTAGAAACAATCTATTAGTACTGTCCTCGAGTCCCACATGGAGGCCAGTGTTTGGTCAAAATGCAAATTTGTGTGACAATACGTATTTCATATTTGTTTCCTTCTTTCAGTTCCAAATAAGACCCATCATTTGTGCTAACAAATTGAAATTTATTGTCATTAGTTCAGAGCCAAGTGTCATCCAGGTGACATTAATAGATGTGATATGGTACATGATTGACAGTTTGTGCTATTGGATCATGCTGTCTGGGGTTTAAATAAGGCCAGGATTCAGGGATTAAATTTCACTGAAGGATTGGTGGTTTTAACAGAGTGACTTAATTGATAGCATCTGATTTGCATAATCACTCATCCCCCTCTCCTGCATACCCTTGAGTGGAGAAGTAGGGAACTCACATTGTGTCCCCAGGTAGAAGGTTCCTGAGTTGAACTGAATACTTTCACCTCACAACTGGATTCTTAAACGATATTTGTGAATTGGATTTTTTTTACCACCTCCAAATATTGCTATTTCAGTGGAGTTTCCCATCAGAGTAACTGTCACAGAGAGGAAGAAAGAAGATATTTGAATTTGTCCTTGAAAAAAGGAAAAAAGGATAACAACTTTACTTTAAAAATACAACTAAAATCCAATTCAGCTCTGGCTGGCAAGCTAGATTCTCTGTTATCAACCTGAAGGTCACATCTGGGATTTTCTTGAAAAATCAAGAAAGAATTACTTTTCTAATGATCCTGAGCATAATCTTTCTCAATAAATAGCAAAGGCAACAGTTGGAGAATTCATATATTACAAACATGTTCGGAAGGTAGTACCATTTTCCCAACTAAAAACTTAGGGAAGGGGCACTCTCCGGTGTTAGTCCTCTACCTTCAAAAAGAAAGTATTAGAAATTTTTAGTGATTTGTGATGATCTTTGCCTTTCTTAAGAAATCTGCTTAAATTGAGCACTATTTACCATTGTGGTATAGTTGTTGAAATAGAAAGGATTGTTAATTAATTAATATGGCTGAAATCTTGTTTTTCACTGACTTGAGATTAAATTTATTCCTTATGTATATAGATTTTTAAGCTATACTGGAAAGGAGCTTCCAAGCTTGAAGAATTTAAGGAGGATATGGAGGGTGTGGATGGGTGGCGTTGAAATTTATCATTCATGATCCATATGTGAAATATTTCAACTTGGAAATGACCATCTTTGACTATTAAGAGTCTAACTTCCACCACCCATCCTGATCCAAATACTGTTCAGCAGGTGAATGAAAAAATAAACAAGGGACATAGGGAAGCAACTCAGTGATACGGCACTTGCCTAGCAAGAAAGAGTCTCTGGCTTACATCCAAACCTAGAACAACAAAAAGGAAAAGAAAAAAAAATTGAGAATAGTAACTAGGGGCTGGGGATTCAGCTCAGTGGCGTAAGCGCCTGCCTGGCAAGTGTGAGGTTGTGAGTTTGATTCCCGGTACCAAAAAAAGAACAGTAGCTGGTCTGTACTCACCGTGACCGTGGGACTAACAGAGCCAACCTGGGGAAGTTAGGCTTATGAAGAAATGGCAATCAGCCTGGGGTCACAGAAGAACTCTTGAGGCTTTCTGTGGACTTTTGGAGTTTTTCTTCTTTTGTTTGTTTTTAGTGTTTTTTTTTTTTAATGAAAATAGGTGTTTAGAAGAAATACCTAAGGATAAGCTTTATAAACACATCCTTTTTTTTTCTTGGTTTCATGTTGTTAAGTAATGAGTGTCAAGATGGCTAGGGAAAGGGGAAAAGCTTCTTGAAATTCCATACTTTATGTTTTCCCCAAATAAGTTTTGAAATTATTTTTGCAAAGCAGAATGGAAGACTTCGAGTGTCCTTGAGAAGTTTGCTGATGGTCGCTGGAGGTAGTTTTGCCAAACACGTTGATGGAGCTAGAGTCTGGTTTGTTTCACTCCAAAGTTCACTCAATCAGTCCTTTCCCCAGCTGATCCATGATGCCTTTGAAACAGGAAAGAGTTCTGAGGAGCCAGGGCAAAGAGTTGGGTGTCCTGCTTCACCTACTTTTAATGCTTTCTCTTCATCTTCTTTGTGCTCTCCTCTTCTTTTTCTATGCATCCCTAAAGACAAAGCACTGTACGGGAGGCAATTGTTTTGGATAAGGTTTCTCAGTAGTTCCTTTCCCCCACCCCGCAGACCAGGCTAAAAGTCAAAATGGAATTGCTCATGCTCCACTGCCAAGTTACCAAGCTGAAAGTAAGCTGTTTACGTGACCTTCCTAACAATCAGGATTAGGAAGGTATCAGCCAAATTTCTCAAATATGCCGGTTTCAATTGGACTAATAGTGAAATTCTTTCTGCCTTAACCTTTATACACACACAAAAAAGATAACCTGAAGTAAACTGATGCTAACCAATTGGACATTCTTCTACCATTCTGCCTAGGTGCGCCCACCTTACAAGGGAGATGACTTTGAAATGACCGATGCACTGTTTTTGATTTTTGTTTGTGCTTTCTTCAAGCCCTTTTCTGCCCATAAAATCAATCTGTTCTGCTCTGCTCACTAAAACACTTATCATAATTTATGAAACGAAATGTTTCCTGATTCTTGAATTGAAAATAAAGCCAATTACAAAATTTAAACTAGATCGTTATAAAGTTGTCCCTTGACAGTATTTAGATGCAAATATCACTCAGGTGTAAACTGGCAGTATTTAAAAAATGCATAGAATACATTTCTGTTTTCATAACGTGAAACTTCTTGTTTCATCTGGTTCATGTTTGATTATCTCGTTCCACTAATGTGCTCTAAAAAAGAATAGTAAGGAAAACCAGACAAGGAGATTTAGTTTTCATTATTTACCCTTTCCTCTCATTTGAAAACTTTACCATAAACACGAATTTTCCATTTTCTAAACTCTATATGACAATTATATAAACACTACCTGCAAGATGCTTTTCAGCAGTTAGTTGAGATGTTTCTATAAAGGGATTTGTTCCAATGCCCGGAGCTGTTCTCAGATTTAGTGCAGGCAGGAAGAAGAGGAAGGGGGAGAATAAAGAAGCTGCTTGCTGGAAAGAGCAGGATTTGTTTACGTGATGTAAATTTACCCCAAACTAACAAAGACCAAAGAAAGTAGTGAGATTTGATGGAATAATTGCCTCTGCAAAATGGAGCAGCGTTTTATTGCCTCTCTGTCTGCCGTTAACAAGCTAAGCTAATGACAATTACAGTTGAGAAAATGACAGAGGACAGAGTTTTCATCAGTTAAATGTCTTTGTGCAGCCTTCAATAGACTATAACTGTGTGGTATCTTCTATTCATAAATCCTGAGGCTAAGACTGAAGATAGCATCCCTGGGACCATAATCAGCCTGTCTTCTGGGAAGAGAAACCATCATAGCCCGCATCAGCAGTACCGACTAAGAGAACAGTGAATCTGAGTCCATCCCAAGAGCACAAATGTAGCCATGTGGGGACCAAGGAGACGAGGCGCAGGAAATCAGTTTGAGCACAGTCTCGGAGAAACTAGTAAGTGGAGTACTAGTAAAGAGAGTACGTTGCAAAACTTTGTCATGCTCTGTATGCACAGGGATAAGGGGCATGACTTTCCAGATACTTCCTTGGGCCCAGGCTCAAGACCTACTTGGTTTCCTTTTCCAAGGACTCTGTGCTAACAAAGCATTGTCTGTCTTATTCTCCTTAGTTTTTGGCTTCATTCTAGTACTTGTCACAGTCAACCATTCTTAAAATTCCCATCCAACTTACTAAAATTTCTTAGAGGACAAGACTAGTCCAATAATGGGAATAATAATAACTACTGCTAATTATGAACCATCATCCACCTACCTGGTGTTTTGCATAGGCCTTTTACTCGATCTTTGCAACTATCCGGTGATAGGACTCACTGGACTCGCAGAGGACTCTCATAGGTCTCTTGATCGAACTCTCGTAGAACTCATTATCCCCAGGAGAATGCAGCTTAGAGAAGTGAAGAGACTTAATTTTCATATCTGATGTCATGGTTCAGGTGTCCCTGGCCCTATTAATATTTCCTAACCATATGATACTAAAGTAAGCTGCCTAAGAGTATCTACCTTGCTATGTGACTTTTTTTGAAGTGTGGAGGGAATATTTAACCCAACATCTTGAACACGCTGGGCCAGCACTCTGTCACTCCACTATATTCTCAGCTCTTCTATCATGCTATAAACACTGTAGCAGTTATAGGGGAGAGGATCATATGACAAAGAGTGTGAATTTAATCGACAAATCCTGATTCTGATACATGACAGATATCCCCTGACTGGTACTTCCATAATATCAACATGGTCAGGGTCACCATCAACATCGTATCGTCATCAGACTAGAGCTTTCTTCCAGGAATCCCTTATTCCACCACGCTGGGCTTCCTGGAGCACAGTAGATACTTAAATATTCCTAAAATACTTGTGGATTAACTGATTCTAATTTGTCTTTCCAAATAGTACAATACTGAGAAAAAGACAAATGAGTTCTAGAAATCAGGCTACAAGTAGTTTGGCTCTAAGGTCATTTTCCTGAGTTTCAGCACCCAGCACCAGCATGACCCAAGGACACAGGGACAGGAATATCTAGCATGTCCAGCTTCAGGCCCAAATAACAAAGGCTCATTAGACAGCACAACCCAAAGAAATCAGAGTACTCTTTAAAAAAACAAGAAAGTCTCAAGCAATCCCAGCTAATGTTTTGTCAGACTGAAAGGAACATTGACCTTGTATGTTTTAATCTATCAACTTTGTTAGCGGAAGGCAGGGAATAAAATTGTGTTTACCTGAATTTTACTACCCCAGAGCTAAAGGAAATCAGTTGACATCGGAAGTTAGCATAAATGTCTTAAAAACTTCATCTTCTGAAGCCAATGGTAACATTGTAACTCAAATGAAAAAGAAGTGCTTCCAAATGCTGAGATTTCTATCTTCCCATCATTTTAACAGCAACTGCCATAAAATATGTCCTAAAACAAACATAGAACACTAAAATTTCCACTGTTTAAGCTAAAAGTCAAACATTTGTCTCACTGCCTTCTAGTTTCACCTTGGTTCTTGAGGGGCTCAACTAAAAACCACAGAAATTTGGAGTTTTTCCCTCTCATGTACATTTTAAAGAGTAGCTCTGAGATTTTTAATCATCCTCTCTAGCTAATCACAGTTCTCCTTCAACCTAAACAGACATGGAAAAAAGGACCATCTATGGAGTGGAATCAGTCTCTTGATTCCAAAGGATGTGGGGAGAGAGTGTGGAGCAGTGGGGAAAACAGGACAGACCTGGGTTGGAACCTTGCCTGAGCATTTGATTTCCCAAGTGTTCTTGGTATGGTACTTAATCTTACTGAATCTATTTCCTGTGTATAAAAAATAATGCCAGTAATACCTGGTCCACAGCATTACCATGAAGATTCAAGAAGATGCTTTATTAGTTTTTGCCTGGCATTAAAAGGGTATAGGAATGAAAAGCATTGTACCATTATCATTCTTCAAATGGATGAGAAAATTTAATAGCACCCATTCATTCAACACATAATCTCACCTATACTTGCATCTAGTTCTTAAAATCAGGTTGCAAGAGCAGCATCATGGCCTGCATTTCACAGATGAGCCACACAGCTACCATGCAGTAGAGCTAAAGTTCGAACGCTGGTTTTTTTCCTTCTCAAGCCTGGTACATTGCTTCCTCACAACTGAGAAACAGATTCGACTTGTATGAGTGCTAGAAATTTTCAATATGGAATTTTCTCTGAAAGAAGCTTTTTCTGCTTGCTAGCCTTTTTAAAGGAAGCTTTTACAATGTTATTGCAATTGATCATTAGCCCATGATAGTACATCGACATCTCAGTAATGACACCCACAAATATTTGTCGGGACATGTTGTACATCTGGTCTTGCGTGTTACATGACCATGAAATTCTGACACTGAGAAATGATTATCGGTTCTAACAACAACAAGAAAAAATACTTAATACAATACAGTTCTCCCTCAGTATGCACAAGGATTGATTCCAAAACCTCTCCAAGCCCTTACGCTGGAATATCAAAATCCTCTGATTCTCAAATCCTTTCTTAATGGTTGGAATGGTGCACACAAACCATTTAGCCTTTATGAATGAAATCATCTTCTGTGTACAATGAAGGATTTGGATTAAGCTTGGCATTTCCCAACTCTATTATAATAATATAAAATGGAATAGTATTTGCTATGTGCATTCCCTGTATACTTTAAACCATCTCTAGATTACTTTTAATACCTAATATAATGTAAATGCTATGTAAATTGTTATATCATTTAGGGGGAAATGGTTAAGAAAAAATATTCTGCACTTGTTTCACACAAACTTTTTTCAAGTATTTTTGATCCATGGTTGGTTAAATCCACAGATGTGAAATTCACAGACATGGAGGGCCAACTGCATTTCCAAGAGTGAATGCTATCCCTTGTGGAGTCATTTGTCACTCCTTTCCAGTCCTCTCCCTCCTGTTGGTTTGGTGTCTGGCGTAAGCCATTGGCATCTGAATAACATGAGTGATAGAGAACACTCCGTAGTTTCACATCAATTATGCTGCCCAGCCTAGCTCCACAGGCAACCTGAGGCACTGAGCTTTTACTGTACTTTGAGAAGAACATAGGTAGTTAATAAAAGACTCACCTGGGACAATTAGCATAAGTTACTCCAACTGCCATCCCCATACTCAACATTTTTGAAATTGTCTTGATATCTCTATAAAGTTAGAATGATGGACAGATCACTTAACCTTTATGGATGAGATTATCTCCTATGTGAAACAAGGGACCTGGATTATGCTGTATTCTTTACAGATCTGCTGTATTATTCTACATGATTACCCAACCCAACATTGTTTCGAAAATAGAAGACAATCTTAGAATACACAATAGTGAGTTATAGCTGTGTTCGGGAAACGTTTATACTGATTACTTTAAAATTCCCTGTAAGTTCTATTAGATTGAAAAGATTATAGACACAGTAGGAAAAGTCTAACCATCAACAAAAATGTGAACAATGCCTGTAGGTATCACTCGCTGATTACAAATATTAGTGATAATACCACATATCACCAAATAGTGAGCATTCTTTTCATGAGTGTTCATCTTATTTCACAAAAATAAATTTACAACATGTAAAAACATAACAACTAACATATATAAAACCACCTAAGTGCACCAAGAGGGCAAACGTGTTTTTAAAAAATTTCTCCCTATAGTTTATATGATCTCAAGGTTAATCACAAATTTTCTTAATACAAACAAATTTTATTTTAAATGCATTCAGAAGCGTTTTGTTTTTCTAAATAAAACAGATTATCTTAAACTTTTCTACTAATCGTTTCTCAAGAAAAGTCTTATTTAAAACATTCATTAAATTAGATTCGCAGTCCCATTTTGTGAGGCAAAGGATTGAAGTAAGCATGCTTAATCTACTATTTTGATGGAATCCAAAGGATTTTGTTATAAGCTGAAGTACTTTGAACCCAAGTGTTTAAGCTTCAAACCAAGCCTGTGGCACTGGAGGAATTGGAAGTTAAATTTTGATCCAGCTAAACTTAATATCCTTAACTGAAAAAGTAATTCTGTTCTTAAATAAACATATTAGATCAGATTCTTCTTAAGTATTTTGGTATACGTACAAACACATGCACTTGCTTTTGAGGATTCTGTCAAACCAACTTGTCACTCAGTTTGAGGTATTTTTAAAATGCCATTGTTTCTACCTTAATTTAATAAGTCTTTTTTAATTGAATATCCATCTGTGCCAAATGCAAATCCCTACACAATTCAAAGTAAAAGCTTCAAAAGATATAAAGAGCAAACCAGCAATAAAGGAATCAGAAAAAATTTTAGATTTAATAAGAAGTTCCATTGGGCTACTGAAATCAAGTCACCAGAGAGTCAAAATAGTGAATCTTTCCCTGGGGCCACAGACTGGACACATCGAACAGTTGCAGCCTAGGTCCCCCATGATGATAAGAATTGAGCCACAGTTGTCTGTGTCTGTCCAGCACCCAGCATACTGTCCAGCAGATAGCAGGTGACCCTACAAATTTACCTTCATTCAGGGTCACAAGGCTGGACACTGACACATGACTGACATATACAGACTTGGGAATCTATCAAGTCTACCTGATGGAGGCTTGCTGGTGACAAAGGGTAACTTTCAAAGACTGTGCCATGTGTTCCATTCTCTCCCCATTCTACATCATACATCCATACAGACAATGGTTGTTTCCTTAACCTGCTCACATCGATTGAAACAACGACTCCCACATTCCCCCATTTGCAGCCCTGCTCCCACTTTGCCATTCCCTATGCCTCCATTGACATGAGTTTTAATTCTTAAGAGCGGGTTTTTGTTAAATACCTGGTAGATCTGAAAACTGAATGCTCAACAGCAAAAAGAAATCACTGTCATAACCAACAGACCAAACTTGACCAATGGAGAAAATCTTAAGCTTCCTGTTACATTGAAAAATTCATCTTTAATGATCAAATTAAAATGCAAATATAAGGAAAACAAATCGGGTTATTTGGAGGATGGTATGCACTCAGAGAATATTAATGTCTTTGTGGTTTCCTGAGGAAAGAGCCTCTATTTTGCTTGCAAGCAAAATGTCAATTCTAATTATTCAAACTGACATCCTACAGGAACTTTTATGAAAATCGAGGTAGATCCAAAAGAATGGGCAGGAAGCAGGGCACTCATTTTGGAAGATGGGAGAGGTCAGCCACCTGTGGACAGTTCTGATAAAGAAACTTCTTGAGTGGTGAATCCAAGCTTCTTGAAAACAGAACTCTGTTGAGTAACCTAGGAAGAGGTCTGTTTCCTCTGATAGCTCACCATGTACAAATTAATGAAGTAACTCCTTTCTTAAGTCAATACCCCATTTGTAGCACTCAGTACAAGGTAGAATTTGAAGATGAAAAGTTTTTTGAGATTAACAAATGAGATAGTCTTTGAAAAATGGATGCATATTTTATTGTAATTTAAATGAATGTTATTAATGAGTACAATCTCCTAGCCGATGCATCAGTCATCCACTGGCACAATAATGTTCCATGATAACCAACTATAAAACTCTACTGCCTACAAAAATAATCTTTTTAACTTATAAGTAGATAAGTTGAGCAATGTGAGCTGGGCTCATGGGGGCAAAATTCTGGTCTTCTCTAGGATTATGTACAGTTGAAATGGATGGGAGTCTGTAACCAGGTCTCAAATGACCTCACTGGGAGACTAGAGTGATTCTTACCCTCCAACAGACTAACCTGGACGTGTGTTCATGGTAATTGCAAGGACAAGAGCAAACCCAATTTTATAAGCTTTTTCCAAGCCTGTTTTCATCTAATTTTTTGTCTTTTTGAGACAGGATCTAACTATGCATTTCAGGCTGGACTTGAACTCACTTTGTAGCCCAGGTTGGCCTCGAACTTCCAACGATTCTCCGGCCTCAGCCTCCTGAGTGCTACGATTACAGGTGTGCAGCACCACACCAGGCTTGACGGCTTCCATTTGACTTGATAATATCTCCCTGGCCATAGCAAGTCACATGTGGAGTACAGGGATATAATGGGAACACACTACACAGTACATGGCAAAAGACATAGGTACGGAGGAATGAAAAAGTGGGGTCAACAGAACTATCAGTCTACCACATGAGGCATGCCATTTTGGTTTGAGAACATTTCTTTATGTTACTTTATTTTTATAGATCAAAATGAATTTTGATTCTATCAAAATCCTTTTAAGTAATATTTCACAAACATTTTTGATTGCAATTTATAATAAGAAATATATCAGATTTATCCAGTGTGACACATTTCATAGAAATATTTCACAAAACATTATCTCCTTTAACTATGAAATTTAATTTTTCAAAATTCTGCTTGTCCAGAAATTTTTATTTGTTTGTTGTTTGAGACAGGATCTCTCCATGTATTTCAGGCTGGTCTTGAACTGACTTGGAGCCCAGGCTGGCCTGAAACTCAAAGTGATACTCCTGCTTCAGCCTCCTGCATACTGGAATGACAGGCATGTGCCACCACACCTGGCTAGTTGTCTCTAATTTCAGGGTTCATCAGTGAGTCCAAACAAACAGTCTGAAAAATACCCATTTGTGAGATTTCAATCTTCCTTGATCCCTTGCTTGTTTTAGGAACTAATCCGTAACTATCTGGAGGAACCAAAGAAATCAAGTAGAATGTTCAAAACGAGAAGGTCACAATCCAACTGTGAGTAGTCTGTGGAACCCAGAAATGTGGTCCTGAGGGTTCTGGGATGCATTTTCTGTTTATCCCTGGAGCCAAGGAGGCCTCTGGCATCCTAAAGCTAAGAACTGGCAGGAAAAAAAGAGAGAAAAGTGTTAATATGCACAAAGACATTTTATTGAGTTCTTTAAATTATCAGTATTTTCACAAGGAACTGAAGCTTAGAGAAAATAAGTTACTTGAGGTCATGCAACATATGGCAGGGCAGGAATTTAAAGATCTCAGGTGCCACACATTCCGATAAACAGCTCTGTCCTTCATCAGCGCCCTTGTTTCCATTGCACAGTAGGGAAGGAAGAGTGTGAGTCAAAAGTATTCACACTAAAGAATTCCCACTCCTGTGACCTCAGCACTCATTTCAGAAGGAAGTAGCCACCAAGAGTAAGACACTGTACTTTGTGATAAATTAAGAAAGATGTGTAAAGGAGCATGAAAGTATGAAATAAATAGTTTTATTAGAAAATGTGTGCATGCAGCAGCTGGGGAAACTAGCATTTAAGAAGCTGTAGCTTTAACTTTATAACCTTGTGTATGGGGGAGGGGGTCCCAGGTGGAGACTCAAGTTTATTGTGGCAGCAGATTACTGTTTTTGTTTGTTTTCTCAGAAACAAGCATCACTTTGGGACACTCAGATATGCAAATTGAAGGCCAGTTATCACCCCTGGTTCCTGAGGAAAATCCCAAATGCGGTGAAGCAAGCTGAGCTCAAATATTTAATGTCCTGTTTAGTTAGGTAAATTTAGGTAGATGTTTAAAAGGAAGTTGAGTATCTAGATTATTTTTTCCTTAGAGAGCAATTATTCTTTTAAACACAGCTTTCCAGTGCTCCGTGCCTCTTCAATATTATGAGTTTCTTGGGAAAGTTTGTGTGTGTTTATTGGCTAAGTCATTGTCCACAGCACTTCTAAAACAAAAATGGACTCAACTGGATACAGTCTAAACTGAAATGAAATGGTGAAGTCCTACACATGACACTGAAAAGCTCAAGACTACCAAAAAATGCACTAATGTCAGACTAGTGTATCATGGTGTCTTGGATTCATAGGATGGGGAATTATCTCCCTAGACTTTTCTAGAAACAAAAACAAAAACAAAAGCAAAAACAAAACATTCCCCCTGGCAATGACCTGGGTGGCAGTCATATTTGCCAAAGAAAGCTGGGACTGGGAAGAAGAGCATGAAATTGCTGTCTGTGGGAACAGAGTCATAAGGCATGCGGGATTATAGTAAAAGGTACAACTTGTGCCACAGAAATCCCAGAAGAGGAGAGAGAAGGTGGGTTTGAAAAGTACTCAAACAAACAATGACTGAAATTTCTTCCAGTGTGGTTTAAAAAAACTCAAAAAATAAACAACCCCCTATAAACCTGCATATTCGGTATACAAATAAGATAAATGCAAAGAAATCACTCCAAGACACACCAAAGTCAAAATTATGAAAAATAAGACAAATAATTCTTAAAGTTACCAGGAAGAAATGGTATTTACTGTAGGGAAAAATAATTTTAATTACAGCAAATTTCTCATTAGAAATATGGAGGCACAGTTGTCCATACTTATAACACCTATAATCCCAACTAGTTGGGAAGCTAAGGCAGGGGGATTGCAAGTTTGAAAACAACCTGGGCAACTTGGTGAGACTGCCTGCTAAAAAAATAAAATAAAATAAAATAAAATGATCTGGGGACACAGCTCAGGGTATGGCACTTGGCTAGCATGCAAAAGATCCTGGGTCTGACCCCCTATACTGCAAAAGGGGAGAGGGGAAAGAGAAGGGGAAGCAGACAGAGGAGGGCAAGGAGGAAAAGGAGGGAGGGAGGAGGGAAAAATGGGGGATAAAAGAAAACAGTACAATATTTTTCAAAAGTTGAAAGAAAATATCAATTTCCCACTACCAAATCATGATATTTTTCAAATGAAACCAAGAAAGTGTAACAACGGACTTACTATAAAATAATTAAAGGAAGTCCTCTAACTAGAAATAATAATTAAAAAATCTTGAAAACTCAAGAAAAAAAGAAAAAACAGTGTAAATTTTTATGAAGACATAGACACTGCCCAAGAAATCTCAGTAGCTATGAATAGAAAATTAACATCTGTAGCCTCCAAATAAGGGAATCAAGAAGCTGAGATAGAGTTTTCAGGTTATTTTTAAAATTTTGAATCATGTTAATGTATTCCCAGTTTTAATGTAAAGTACAAAGTAAGAGTAGAATAGTAGTGATAATAATATAATTTCAGAAATTATGCATTAATTGTATAACATGTACAATTAAAACACTGATCATGAATGCCATATACAATATGGTTAATGTTAGGGGTCAATTTAACTGACTGCAATATTTCAGGGCATGTCTGTGAAGAGTTTTCAAAAGACATAAACAGTTGTATCAGTGGACCAAGTAAGGAGGATTCATCCTCACACAATGTGGAAAAGCACCATAATCCTTTGATGACAGAGACAAAATAAAAGGCAGATGTAAGGCAAATTTGATCTCTTTTGAAACTGCATCTCCCCCCCGCCGCTATCCTAAGCAGTGAAATTCATGCTTTCCAGGCTGTAGGCTCAAAGAGTTGCATGGAGGCCTCAAGATTCTTGGGCCTTCAAATTTAAACCAAGCAATGTTGCTGACCTCAGATAGCAGACTGTGGGATTTCTCAGCCTCCATAATCATTACCTCAACTGCTGTAGGAAATCTTCTCTCAACTATCTGTCTACCTAAATCTATGTCCTATTAGTCCTTTTTACCTGGAGAAGTCTGTGTCATGTACCATGCATTAACAGGGCCAAATTTACTTAAACATTCTGTGGTCTTTCTGGGTTTTCTTTTCTTTTTTTTTTTTTTAAAGAGGTAAAGAGACTAAGTTTTCCAAAACTGTTAAATCAATTAACACAAACTTTAGAATGACCCCTTCCAGCTCTTAATTTGCTGCGACAATAGAAATCTGAGACTGAGTGGTTTGTAATTCACAGAAATTAATTTTGGGTCATAGTTCTAAAATCTGGGAGCTCAGGAGCAAGCACCAACCTCTGGCAAGAGCCTTCCTGCTGCATCGTCACATGGGAGAAGGTGGAAAGGCAAGAAAAAGTGAAAGCACGCAAGCGAATACATTTTCACTTTTATACAAATCTACTCTCAGAATAGCTCACCCACTCCTGCAATAATGACATTAAATCCATTCACAGGAGAAAGCCCGAATGACCTAATCACCTCCTGTTTGGCCCCATCTCCCAGTGCTACTGCATTTAGAGAGTTTCCAATACATGCTTTTGGAGGGAACACATTCAAACTACAGCAAACCCTAATATAATATAAATAAGATGTGCATTTTCCAACTAATGTAGTGGAAAATTGAATGAAAGACAAAGGGCAATTCAATTAAGTCAAAAGAGGACATGAGAGGAAAGAAGAGAGGAAAATCACATAACACACAGTGAAATGGAGCAATACATCTAAAAATAAATTACATTAAATATTAGTAAATCAGACTTTCCAGTTAAAAAGCAAAGATTGTCAGATTGAATTTAAAAAGAAAATATACCTTAAGGTGTTCATAGAGCATATCTCACATAAGAAAAGAGAAATATTGAAAGTAAAAATATCAAAAAATAATCTAGCCAAATACTAATGAAAAGAAATTTGTCTTAGTTATATTAATATCACATAAAGTAGAATTTAAGCAAAATTTGTTACTGGAGACAAAATAAGTCATTATGTAATAATAAAGTATAATTTAATAAAATTGTAAATGTACATGAGCCCAATAACACAATTTCAAAAGTAAAAAATTAATAAAACTACCAAAAGAAGTAAATCTCATTCATATTAGAGAATTTTTGTATATCTCTTTCAACAGATGAAAGAGTGGGCAGATGAAACAGATAAAAAGTTTATAAAGTATGTACAACATTTGAATAACATGATTAACAAACATTATCAAATGAAGATACATATATATATTTATTTATTTTTGTTTTTGTTTTTTGTTTCAGCACTGAGGATTGAACTCACAACCTTGTGCTTGCCAGGCAGGCACTTAGGCCACTGAGCTAGATCCACAGCCCTTGTGTTTTTGAGACAGGGTCTCACTATGCTGTTCAGGCTGGCCTTGAGCTCACTTTGTAGCCCAGGCTGGTCTCGAACTCACAACGATCCGCCTGTTTCAGCCTCCCGAGTGCTGGGATTACAGGCGTGAGCCACCACGCCCGGCCTATATATATTTATATATATCACTGCATTCTATATTTATGCTCTCAAGAGCCATATATATAAAAATTCATTCCAAAAAGAGTATAAAGCAAATCTCAAAAAAATTCTTAAAAACAGTATCATATAGATCTGTTTCAACTATTAAGTAAATAAGAAATTGATAACATTCCTTTCAAAGTCATAATAAGTCTTTTTTTTTTTTTTTGTCTTTTTGGTTCAGGCTGGTCTTTAGCTCACTTTGTAGCCCAGGTTGATCTCAAACTTGCAACAATCCTCCTGCCTCAGCCTCCCAAGTGCTGGGATTACAAGTGTGCACTGCCATGCCAGCTAACAAGTCCATTTTTAAGTGGACATTTTATTTTTGTTTTCTCTTTTTGTGTGTGTGTGTGGGGTGGTTACTAGGAATCAAACTCAGGACCTCTGGCTTGCTAGGCAGGAACTGTACCACTGAGCTAAATCCCTAGCCTCTTAAGCGAACATTTTAAAACATCTTCCTAAATACATCAGGCATCAAAGAAGGCATAATGGTAACTTTTAATTACTTTAAAAGAGAAAAAGGGAGAAAGGGAAAAAAGGAGGAAGCTATCTTTCTCTGGGATGGTGGCTTTATATATGTGGTCTACAAAACACTCAAGGAATATATCATTTCAAGGCTATACATATTACCATAGGGGTAGAAAATGACCGACAATTTCCAAACACCTTGATTCAAATACCTTTCAAAGATAAAGCAAGAACAAAAACTATAGGCTATTCTCCAAATAAATCTAAGTACAATCCTGCCAAATAATTGACAAACCAAATTCAGAAAAGGAAAAAATTACCATGACCACGTCGAGCTTATCCCTTTAATGCAAATGGATCTTAATCCTAGAAAATTCAATAATATGATTGATTGATTATATTATAGTCAATAATGTAATTAGAAGAGAAAATTATAGTAAATATCACAGTGGTATAATCATTAGAAATGCCTCTGTAAATTTTATTATAAATTATGGTTACAAAAAAAAACAATTGTAGCAAAGTAGGAACAAAAAAAACTTCCCTAGGATAATAAAGGTTGTTACATATATACCTAGCTACACACGATTTGCAGCAAGCACCACATTTAAGATCAGAACACTAAAAGCTTTCCCTTTGAATTTTGAAATAAAACAAAAAGGTTCGGTAGCACCATACCTATTAAACATTTTATTAGAAATCTTATCCAATGTATTAAGATAGAAACAATTTACAAAAGATACATGAACTAGAAAACAGAATACAAAACTCACCATTTTTTACTTTGCAAACAAAAAGGATTTATAACTAAGAATTTAGCAAAATGGTTGGATACAAATCAATATAGAAAAGACAATTGCGTTTTTATCTACAAGTCATGATAAAAAAGAGTACAGTTGTAATAACCACAGAAATATTAATTAACCACAGAAATAACTACAGATGTATTTTTAAATTTTTTATTTTAAAGAGAAAAAACAATAAAAAAAGATACCTAATTTCAAAAACAAGATAGTAGGAAATTGACAATTGTTGATATAGTGCATATTATTATCTTTAAAGTAGTTGCTCAGATTACAATATATATGCATGCACAATTGATCAAATAATGTAAGCACTAATCACTCTCTTCAATGAACTAAGAGAAATCAGTAGTATAATTATGTTGGCTTTCTTTTGTATACGTTTATATATTTTTTCTTTTCCCTTCCTTTTGTCCTTTCACCCATCCCAGTTTTTCTTAACTTTTGAGCTGTTTCTTTCCCTTTCATAATACCTATTGTAGATTTTGGGTCTTATTTACTTTTCCAGTTTCTTGCACTAGGGAAACAATACAATGTTTACACATGTGAGTCTGATTCATTTCACTTATGAGTCTGGTCTTTAGTTTCATTCATTTACCAATAAAAGCCTTGAGTTTGCTGGGCGTGGTGGCTCACGCCTGTAATCCCAGCACTCGGGAGGCTGAGACAGGCGGATCGTTGTGAGTTCGAGACCAGCCTGGGCTACAAAGTGAGCTCAAGGCCAGCCTGAACAGCATAGTGAGACCCTGTCTCAAAAACAGGGCTGGGGGTCTAGCTCAGCTGTCTAAG
>RJWT010012076.1:0-22739 GCA_004365215.1 Cuniculus paca
AAGCTAGAATGTGCTACTTAGGCTGTAACTGATCCAGAAGAGATCCAGACTTCTCATTTTGGTTCCTGGGCTGATGTGAGGCATGATGGGCGGTGAAGACATGGTTCCCTCCGCCTGCCTAAAAACAGATGTTCTCTACCTGGAGGCTGAGGGCTGCTCACAGGGCCAGCCTCTGCCAGCGCTGTTCCTGCGAGTTCACCCTGCGCTGGCTTCTGCAGTTCAGCTCATCCAGTATCCCCACCCATGTTTCATGGCAAAGACTTTTTAGAGCTAATCCATGAAGCAGAAGTCGTCTCCACATTCTTGTTTTTTAGTTTTCATTATCCACAAAGGAATCCTCCTAGCTCTGTTCCAGTCAGAGATGATAATTTAACTCTGAGCCCCAATTTTGCTCACTATCACCAACCAGCTCAGCCTAATTACCACCTGTACCTTCTTTTATGGTGGCTCTAACTGGTGGTGATTTTGGACCCCAGGGAGCACTTGGCAATGTCTGTGACATTTTTGGTATCACAACTGATGGATGTGGCATGCCTGGTACTCAGTGGTTAGAGCCTAGGATGTTACTGTAAAATAGAAGACAGCCCCACCACAAAGACCCTACAGCCCCAAATGCCAATCATGCCGCTGCTGCAGAGCATCTGTGAGATGAGATGAGTCAGTGAAATGGAATCTACAGATCACTAGGAAAATGAGAGGCCTCATCTCTGGCTGTTCCTTAGGAAAGAAGGGGCTTGAGGATGGGTTCATATCTGGGATCACTGTCTAGGATCAGGCTGTAACACACTGGGTGTTGGGAGAAACAGCTTAGGTGCCAGATGAGTTTCTGCAGGACTCGAGGAGCATCCCTACCACAAAGACTGACTTGTCGTTCTGGTGCATTCCTAACAGGCTTTGTGCACCGTGTGCCTGTACACTGCACGTCGGAGAGCCTTCTGCCACAGTGCACTGCCACAGATGTGATGCTTGTGGAACACATGCTAACTGTTCAGTGTGCTTTGTAGCTGGGCTACCTGAGTTTGCTCATCAGTAACGGGGACACTGACGGTAAACTGGCTACTTCCATCACCAGCCCAGACTCAGACAGCAGCCAAATGCTGGCCCTGCAGCAATCTCTCCCTGTGCGTTCCACTGCCCTCTGGGGCCCCCAACCCCTATGCACTGGCTTTGTGGTCACTTTTATGACTTTTGACCACAGTTCCACAATTCCCTAAATAAAACAAAGGTCCAGATGACCAGCAGCTTCTCTGGGCATCCACAAGCGAGGCAGAGAGAGAATAAGGCTCTTGCTGGGCCTGGTGGTGCACTCCTGTAATCCCAGCACTTGGGAGGCTGAGGCAGGAGGATTATTGTGAGTTTGAGATCAGCCTGGACTACACAATGAGCCCAAGGCCAGCTTGAACTGCATAGTGAGACCCTGCCTCAAAAAGATGAGAGAGAGAGAGAGAGAGACAGAGAGAGAGAGAGAGAGAGAGAGAGAGAGAGAGAGAGAGAGAGAGAGAGAGAATATAAGGCTCTCATTTTCCTGCTGATCTGTGGATTCCATTTCACTGTTTCATCTCACCTCACAGATCCTATGCAAGATATATGATTATTATATTATTTTCTTCATGTAAGAAGAAATGGGCCAGAAAAAAAATTGAGAAAGAAGTGGGTCTGATGGGAGAAAACAATACTCAGAATCTCATACCACCACAAAGAAGCTTGGGAACAAACCCACTGCTGGAGTCACCTTCCTGAAGTGATTCCTTTCGGCAGCGGATCCTTTAAGGCTGCAGTGCACCTGCCGCATGAAAGTGCTAGGACCTCCCCCTCCACCACGCGTCACCGCCTTAGGTCAGCCTCTGGCAACGTCCTCACATCTAAAGTGGTGCACACACTGTGCGCCTGCCCTGCCCAGACAGATGTCAACGTCGCTTTCATGTTTTCTCTGTGCAGGAATTTGTCTCTAACACCAAGACACCTCATTTTACCCTGGTACTCCCCTACCCAGCAAAGAACACTCGGGAAGAAGACCTGGTGTCCTTTGCCTGGGTTCCTTCCATGCAGGTGCCACACTGGGAGGCAGCATACGGGCCAGCAGAGTGAAGGGATGGAGACAGATGCTCCCAACCCCAGTCTGGCTCTGACATTGGTCTCCTGTCCTTTTGTCACCTATTCCTCTCCAGGTCCAATATATCTAAGAGTATTTAAAGGCTTGGTGAGGGCTTGCAAAGAATCTCTACTGAAGGGACTGAGTGCAGAAATGTTAAGTGTGGGGAAAGGGTGGGGGAAATTCTGAATGCATTCTAGTGCCCAGCATTTATCTGGTTCTGCGGATTGATGCTTGGATCTTGAGAGACACTGCAGATGTGCCCGAGTGACCAGGGCACTGAAGGTGCATGATGATAACCATGCCCATGAGAAAAGTGCCAGGCCAGCAGGGAAGGGTAAAGTGCCACTCCAGAGGGCAAAGTGTCCCTGAGCTTAGGCCACACTGGACTGTGGACAACAGGCACCCTTGGCAGCTTTTGCTAACACAAGCCAGCATAGAATACAGCAGAAGCAAGCACAGGTGGCAGGCAGGAGACAGTGGACACCCTGTAGGATCTGTGAGAGCAAGACCCACACAGAGCTGGAGGAGGGGAACAAAGATGGAGACAGCTTCTGGGAGACATGAGCATCCATGCACTGTGGAGAGACAGGGCCGGGGCCTATCTGCATGGTGTGCTCTGCACAGATGGCCTCTCTGTGTTCTGGAGGCTCCAGCTGCAACCTCAGACCAGTAACAAACAGAACCTACCTTGTCATCCCTTGTGGCCTGAAAGGGGATAAGTGCCCCAACTCTGCTCACGCACATTAGCACTCTGGTCAGCAACCACTGAGTACAAGGTAAATACTCACTGCTATTGTCTTTCTTGTTTTCACCCAGCAATCATTTGGGTTACACAGGCTCCAAATATAAACTAACCATGTCCGTTCTGTAGAATTTCAGAGAATCATTGCAAGGAAATCTGTTGGCTAAAGCATTTTAGTGATATTGCTTCAAATAAATTCAGTGTAAAATAATAATCACCAAATGAGAAATAGCTAAAATGCACAATCTAATAAAGATCTTGTTTTTTAAAAGTAATTTGGCTTTATGACATAATATCCAAGCACTTCTGCACTTAGAGGTTCTGTATTAAGAGGATTCCCTGCTGGCATCTAATGCAGGATGCTTCCTAAGCCAGTGAGGACCAGGGCTGGGCTGGTTTCGGGAGAATTGGTCGTTTGTCAGCTTGTTCTAAATCACCACACTTCCAGACCCAAGATCCAGAGGCTCTCCGTCAGTGTCTTGTGACAAGGCTTGGGGGGTCTATGGTCTGATCAACCTGCTCAGTGGTAATGTGTACACAGGAAAACCCAGGCATCCCCTAAGACATCAGGATACCTTAGAGAAGCAGGAGATCTGGCACATGGACTGAAGCCTGTCATGTTTCCCCACTGCATCAGAATGTAAGTTCCCATAAAGCTGCTCCTCTTGTAGGTTACTTTTCTTTTTTCCTAGTGCTGGGGATGGAACGCAGGGCCTCACACGTGCTCCATCCCAAGCCTCACTTTTTTCTCCTCTCTTTAAACTCAGATATTTCCCCTACGCTACAACACTTAGCTTGATACCCTCATCAGTTAGGATCTTGCATTCTGTTTGCTTTGTCTACTTTGCCCCTAGCTTCTGATTACTGAGTTTCCAACCCCAGTCTAGGAAGTGGAGCTGGATCTCTTTTGCAGGATGATCTAATAGGACAGCTTGACTCCCAGAGAAGTTCAGCAGGAGAAGCACAGGTGACAGCTGGGTTTCTGAAGAGCATGCCTTTCCTTTCTGAAGTCCACCATGGCTGTGAGGAGCTATAGATAAGGTGACCTCCAGCCACCCTAGTGACCTCCTCCCTTAGGGAAACATGTGGGCTTGGTAGAACGTATTTAAGCATAGCTTGTTTTACTTTCACTTTTAAAGATCAAATTTGCCTTGAAATCTTCAGCCTTGTCTACCTCCAGAGTCAGCAAATTCTCTTCTGCCAATACTGTAGCCTGTTGTGCCACGAAATGCAGCTGCAGTCTCCCAGTCTTTTTTTTTTTTTTTTTTGCGGCACTGGGGATTGAACTCATGACCTTGTTCTTGTCAGGTAGGCGCTTAGGCCACTGAGCTAGATCCCTGGTCCTTGTGTTTTTGAGATAGGGTCTCACTGTGCCGTTCAGGCTGGCCTTGAGCTCACTTTGTAGCCCAGGCTGGTCTTGAACTCACAACGATTCTCCTGTCTCAGCCTCCCGAGTGCTGGGATTACAGGTGTGAGCCACCACGCCCAGTGACTCTCCCAGTCTTCATCTCTGTAAAGACAACTTGGGAAGAACCCACCTCTCACCTTTCCTGCACATGAAGACAATTCAGGGCACCTCAGTCTTCTGGTTAGTGAACCTGACTTCCTATGGAAACTTCTACTTACAGTGGGAGATGCAGTCCTTCACAGAAGGTATATCCCAGATCTCAGGTTTAAAATTATCAGTTCACTGGTATATCTTCATGAACCCATTGCATCACTATAATATGTCAACATTTTACTTTGTTTTAAGACATTTTATCTACCGTACTCTTTTACCACTTGCATTCAGCATACTATTTGAGATGACTGTCTACTTATTCTTTCTGGTTTTGTATGCATATATTTTTCTTTCTTGGAGACTGTCCATTAAAGCTCTGTTGCTTTTGCAAAGTCAAAACATTTCCCCAACAAATCAGCCAAGGGAAGCAGCTTGTGATGTATGCCAGGTGCTAAGTAAGAACTATGGGGGTGGAGGGTGGTCAGCACTCAGAGGACACTAACATGGGATATGGGAGAATGACTTGATGGATCTCATAAAGCACACTTGGGACATGCTCCTGATTTAAAAATTATACAAGGGTAGAGTTCACATAAGAGTTCACACACATTCACATACAGGCACACACCCAGATTATGACCCTCTCTTTGAATGTGGATATAATTACAGTAAGTACAATATTAGCAAACTGAGTCCATCACTGTGTAAAAGAATAATATGTCATGATCAAGTAGAGCATATGTCAGAATTGCAAAGATGTTTCAACATAAGAAAATGTATTAACAATTAATGTATTAATTAATTGTATTAACATATTGTAGTACAATACTGTTTGAACATATGCCCCCACATTCTAAAAGCAATCAATACCCTTTCCTAATGAAGGACAGGAAAGAGATGAAAGCTCATGATGATAAAAATGGACAAACAAACCTAAACTACACTTTGTTTTTACTGCTAAAACATTAGACTTCTTCCCATTCGTGTTTGGATTAAAAAAGAATGTGGCAGGACGGATGTCCATGTCTTACACTCTGGGCACTCTGACTATGTGGTTAAATTGAGGACCTGGAGTCAAGGAGTGGCTCAGGTGAGCCTCATGTGACTGTGAGGGTCCTACAAGAGGAAGAGGGGCCACGGAAGTGGTGTTTGCATCAGAGGGTTTGGAGGTCGTACTCTGGGGGCTTTGAGGATGAGGGAGGGCCCAGGGTACAGTAGCCTCCATTATGCCTACAAGCAGAATTCACACTGAAACTAACTGAAATGAAGAAAAGCCCATCACAACAAGGTCACAAAAGCAGCTGAGATGCACAGTGCTTCATGAAGGACAAAGCCAAAGACAGACCAAACAAGAAGGGCTGGGTCAGAGAAATCCTGAGAGCATGCACGGACAGGACTGAAGAAGGATCCGAAAGCGCCACGGACAGGACCTGAGAAATATTTGCAGTATTTGCCATTTGTATGAAAATGTGAGATTTATGAAACACATCTCATCCATCAAAGAATTTGTTGCATTGCTCTAACCATGTCCCCAGGTGCTATGGAGATCTGCAGTCTCACTTTGTGGTTTCAAATGCAGGATTCTAGGAGGCCCTTCACAGGCATTGTCCCTATGGATGAATAAACTTGCCCAGCGGCCACCTCCTAGTGATTGCTGAAGCCAACAAGTGAGTGTTTTGGTAGACACTCAACATCATCAAGTGTGTCCCAGATGACCACAGGGAGAGTTTGGGTCCAGGATGAGGCTGAGCCAAATAGGAGGAAAAGGAGAGGCAAGTGCCCAGTTCATGGCTCCCCAGAGCATTGGATTGCAAAGGTTAAGGGTCAGGCATTTGGCATCTCTCAACATTCTCAGACACGGGAGTTGAAAGCACAGGTAGCGTCACAATTCTAACTACTCTCGGTTCTTGCCTTTCCTCCTTGTGACCAGGCTAAGGCTCCAGGTACAACTAGAAAGTGCTCACTCCAAAACACACAACTCATGGCCGGGCAGCAGTGATGGCCCATAGCGCCACCCGCAGGAAAGATGTGGAAACACATCCCAGCAAGTCGACCTGCTTATCTGAGGCCTTTAAGCAAACAGATAGGCAATGCCTTTGACAAGCTTATCACCAAGCCGCTAGCAAAACTCACTTGAGTCAAACACTAAAACAGCCTCTTCTGCAAAGGACCGTATCTGCAGTGTAATACAGAGATACTTCAGTGAACCCAGGGAGAGAAGAAACTGGGAGGGGAGAGCAAACAGGGCCCCTTTATTTTTTAAACTCCCTAATTCTATATGGTTCTCAACCTGGTTGTGTATAGAAGTTACATGGGAGCTTGAAAAATATTGCAATACACTACCGTATGCATAAAGCTTCTAGAGGAACTGGCCCAGTCTGAAGGAAGGCCAGGGCATCAGGCTGTGCTGAGGCCCCTCAGGAGATTTCATGTGCACCATGGCATGAGGACCAGCTATCAAGGTGATTCCACTGGGCAGGCAGAGTTCAGCCTACTGGTCCAAAGTGCTAAGCCTCAGAGATGTTGCTGTAATGCCTGATTTGAAGGTGATGCATGGAATTGGCCAGAGCACTGGGACTGGAACTGTGGGAGCAATGGGGAGCAGCTACAGGACAGTGGAATATAAACACCACTTTTTGAAGGATACTGCCTTGTGGATGGGTGACAAGGGGCCAGGAGAGTTGAGGCTTGTTTTCTTTCTTTAACAAAAGAGATTTAAGATTTTTCATCATAAAGTAGGGAAGTTTGTGTAAAGAGAGTGAGCATCAACCTTCAAAAGTTCCACAGGGAGGGTCCAACCAAGGGCACAGAGGGGAGGATCTTCCTTCATGAGGAAAAATAGGGAACTAACATTGGCTGAGCATCAAATTTCCTGGGTACCAGGCCAGGCATGTCATAGGCATGATTTCCTTCAGCATTCTCCTCAAATTCTCAAAGACCTTTATGATTCTGTAGCCAGAATTTCTGGGTCTCCACTATCTATATTGATGATATTTCCCAATCTAATACTCCTAAAGATCACAGTGATCAAAAAAGTCTTCTTGCACACTCAACCAGATTTATTGTGGTAAGAAGTACAGTATGTGAAAGAAGTCTAAGCGACTCAGCTTTAAAGGACACAATTGACAAAATCTGCCCAAATGTAAATGACGGCCGTCTGACCACTCTGAAAAGTCCCCCCTTACCCAGGTACCTCATGGCCATATTGTGTGCTGCAGTCCCTAGAGCTCTCCTTCCCAGGATGCACAAGGCAAAAGACAGAGTCACCAAAGGAGAGTCTTCGTCACTGTCCAGGATCTTTGAAGGCTGAAAGAGCAAGGATGTGAACTCAGCTTCCACCTAGATTCCCCATATGCTGATACAGCATCACAAATGTGAAGCCAGAGGAGGCTTGTTAGGGGCTACTGTGGACATCTAGTCCTTTCTGAAATGGCTCCGGGATGGGAACTCTCTGCTTCTGGAAGTAGTTTCTCTTATGGTTGGACATGGGGGAAATGGGAAAAGTGCTTTGAGAGACAAGGAGCTACAGTGGGGCTGATGAACTAATTCTCTGAGATTTCAAATATCTTTCAGGTCATGAAGATGTTAGGGCATGCAGCCAAAGGATGAGCACCTTGGCACTCTCCTGCAGGACAAGGCAAAACTTGAGATTCCCGGGTACATGCGGGCTTTCTCTTTTTCCCCATGGGGAGGACCCCTTTGGATTGACCATAAATCCACAACCAACAACTAAGTTAAAAGAGTAGAGTCAACTAAAAAGGGGGATGCAGAAGAAATTTCAAGTCAAAGTATCTTTTTCAAGGAAAACAATAATTTCACGAACTAACACTGGAGAATAAAATCATCACTGGACAGCCAGCCGTGTCAGTGGTTGCTGTGCCTGGCTACACCACCCGAAGAGGCCCCACTTGAGCTAAGGGTCTCTCCACATTCCTCCTGGTTTCCTGGAAACAACAGGTTCTACCATGTTTGCTGCCACCTGTTTTCAGTCACACACAAATGATCCAGGGTCTTGGGTTTGCACACAGTTCTGCTGACTTCCCACACTATGCATTTCACTGCCTGCTGAGGAAGCTTCCTCCAGCTCAGACCCACTTTCTCCACCAACACCCAAGGGCTCAGCCTTTCATATTGCAGGAGGTACAGTGAGTTGACTTCCCCCTGTACTTTCCTCCATCTCCTTCTGCACTGCCTCCTCTCTTCCCTTTGGAAGTACCATTGTTCTTGGTTCCAGTTCTAAGATCAGGTCAACCTCCAAAGGTGTCCTCTGCATGGGGACAAAACTGGCATAGGGAAATAACACCTACAGAAAGGACTGGACCATCTAACTGCAAAACAGACTTGGCATATGCATGGTTCAAGGACTCAGTAAGTCTTCTCAATCCAAGCATGGAACACCAGCAGTCTCAAAATGTGATTTTAAACAGTTTTCCAGTATCCTGATGCTTAGAACTGCACTGATCCGATGCATAGTTTTAAGGGACACATATCTTTATAAATCCTTCCTTGTAGAAAAACTACATTAATTATTCCATTAATTTTGCTTAACTGTTAAACAATCGGGATACTAACTTTTTCTACTATTTCATTATAGCCTACCCTGGAATATAAGAAGAGATGAACGGTTAACAATCATTGGTTTTTACACTTGTGCTCAATGTTGCTGCCCCAGCTACCTCTTTCGCCCCTACCTCTTGCCTCTTTCCCGCACAGTACTGAATCCACTCCAGGTAGACATTGCAGTAGCTGGCTCGGGTTATCCCCTGCAGACATGGCACATAGTCGTCATCAATGTTGATGTTGAACATTGCAAGGTCACGCTCAATGTGATGCCACTTGGCAAAGGGCTGCAGAGACTTCAGAAGCAACTCATTCTTGACCCAGGAGAGGAGTTTGGGGGACGTCACCATGTAGTATATTATACTCTGCAGAGAGAATGTGAGGTTTTGCACTCTTAGAGCCATTCCAAAGCCAGGCAAGTTTTTTTTTTTTTTTTTTTTTTAAATTCATTAGGTATCAGGAAGTAAATCAATCTCAGGTGAATGTGAGATATGAATCCTCTCGGGAGGGGGGTCATTTGCACTTCTGTTGGGTTTGATGCATAGAATTAACCTAAGACTTTCCAAGACGTCCTCACTCAAGCGCCACTGGAGAAAAAAGAGAAGAAATGAATGCAAACAGAACCTCAGGATTTGAGTGATGAGAAGAGTTACAGCAGCCCTGCCTCCCAAGAGACATTCAAGAAACACCTTTGCCAGGGCCATGCAGGCCCCCGAAGATGCCAGGTAAGGCCAGCTTTGAGGAAAGGAAAACACTCAGTGTTCTGTGAGAAGTCGTAGTAGTAACACAAGCACTCTCTTCATCCTGATGCCCAGGCAGCAGACACCTGTGGTGTGTTTAGAGCTAGCCCACAGACGCTGGGCATGGTGGTGCACACCTGTAATCCTGGCAATCTGGGAGGCTGAAGCATGAAGATTGCAAATTTGAGCCCCACTTGGGCAATTCAGCAGCTTTGTAAGACCTTATCTTAAAATAAAAAAGTGCTGGAAATATAGCTCAGCACAAAGGTCCTAGGTACTTATAGGTCCCACTTGTGGAATTCTCAGGCTCTGTTATTCTGAGTCTTGGCTTTCTTGAAAGTCATCTTGCACTTTTTGAAAGAATTTATTCCGCAAAAAGGTTACTGCTTAACATGAAGAAATAAAACTGTGACAGAGAAAGTTAAAAGTCCAGGCTTGATATGGACACATAGACAACAGGCAGGGGCGTGCTGCTGAGGAGTCCTGTCTGAGAGTTACTGGATTTTCATGACAACAGAACAGTGGAAATGGTGCCCGGGGCTGTTGATGTCAAGGGGACTCTGCTGAGAGCAACTTGGACTTGGGGCAGGCTTATCTGTGGTTCCGGGCAGATGCCCTGCCTTTTTTAGGACATAATTTCTATTAAGCTTCACAGTCTCGCCACTCCCACAGCGAGGAAGCAGGAGAGATGGAGTCTGTAGAGAAACACTGGGAATTCAGTAACCTGGGTGTTCTCTACACTTGGCAACGCTGTGTCCCAGGATGGCCATGCTGGCCTGAGAAATCCCTTCACTGTGAGGCAGAGGCAGAGCAGGAGGGCTGCAGGCAGAGGTAAAGACAGTTGAAACTCGGAGGGACAGACAGACACACTGGTGAGACCCACTGTTCACTGCTGTCAAGTGACACCGTGCACATGAAGGATTCCACATGGCTGAGCGCAGGTTACACAGGGGAGAAACAGCAGAAACGGTCACGGGGTGGACAGGTGTGACTTACCTGCCCAGAAAGCGGGCCGAGCGTGGGGTCAGGGAGCAGGCAGGGTAGCAGCAGCAGCAGCAGCAGCACAGGAGAGGCTGAAGCATAAGGTGAGGGACAGGGGTGGCAGTAGGGGACAGGAGACAGCTGTGCACATCTGGTATTCAAAAGCACATACTCTGAATCTGGAAAGTTCTCTTGTTTACTTGCTGGCTGGATGACTTAAAGCTCCTATAAGGTGGACAGTTTAAGTAGTTGGCCCAAAGTTACAAGGAAAAGAGTACAAAGATTCCCCCAATCCAACTTTACATTTTGTGGGTGGAGTTACCCAAGGTCAACCAGGTCTTAAAATAGTAAATGGAAAATTCCAGAAATGAACACTTCATGCATAATTTTTAAAACCCACGCTGCTGTTACAGTGAGTAGCATTAGTAGCTTGATAAAATCTTGTTATCCTGCTCTTGGAATGTGAATCATTCCTTGTCCAGCAGAGCTACGCTACATCCGCTACCCCAATGGTCACTGCATAGCCAAATTCAGTCATCAGATTGACTACAGTAGGCACCACGGGGCTTGTATTCAAATGACCCTTATTGTACCTAATAATGGCCCCAAAAGAGTCAGATTGATGCTGGCAACTGGCATATGGCAAAGAGAAGCCATAAAAATGTTTCCTTTAAGTGAAAAGGTGAAAGTTCTCCACATAAGAGAGGAAAATGACATGCTGAGATTACTAAGATCTATAGGACAAGGACCTAATTTGAGAGAAAGGGTGAGAGAGTACTTTCACACAAATTTTATTACAGTATATCGTTATGATTTTTCTATTTCATTATGAGTTACCATTGTTATTATCTTATTGTGCATTTATCAATTAAACTTTATTGTAGATATATTTGCACACAGGGTTTGGGACTCTCTATGGTTTCAGTCATCCCCAGGGGCACTTGGGGTGCATTCCCTGTGGACAGGGGAAGGTAACAATGCTGTCCAGGCTCTGCACTGTGACCACAGGCTCAGCTTCCCACCCCCACCCCAATCATTACAAAGAGAGAAAAAAAATTGGCTTCTCTGAATATCTGGCTCTAGCAAACATCTGGTCTAATTTTTCCCAATGCGTTCTAATCCTGTACTAGGTAAGAATAACAAACAAAATTTTTTAAAAACAAAGTCTGCTATTTCATTCCTCTCTGAGGGGTGGGAACTGAGCCCATGAGGGATGAAGTCAGACTAGTTAATGAAGACTTCGAATCCCAGAGGCTAACATGCCCTCCTCGTGGCCTGCCAGAATCCAGCACTGTGGACCACAAAGTACGGTCAGGTGCACCTCCATCTCCACTTTACCTAGGCAGAAATTCTGCCACAGAGACATCATCAATGAGCCCCATGAAATCCTTCAGCATCTTTTGGGATGAAGTGGACAGCAGCCTAGGCCAAGCTGAAAAGTCAGGTGGTGACAATGACTGACTGCATAAACCTGGCCTGCGTTGGAAGTGGATCCCCCAGGATGGACCCATGGTATCTGTGTCCTACAGATGGCTCCTGGCTTCTCATTGTGACTGCAGGCCACGCAACCCACCAGACACCTCATTCTGGAAGGGGGCCTTGGTGGGGTACAGCAGGGTGGGATTTCACACCTCAAAGTGCACAGTAGTGAGCACTAAGGCACTTGACACAGTGGTAGCCACATGCAGGCCAGCCCTCATAGAAAGCTGAGTTCTTAATTCTAGGAGTGTTTTAAGCACTAATAAATTGAGGGAGAGACAGAGGACACACCAGGAAAAACATCCAGTCATCAGGAAGGAAATGATTTCAAATGTATTCATAGAGGGTGGGGAAGATGATCCAATTTATTAGAAAAATTTTTAAAAATCCTTTTGTGTAAAGAAATCATTTCAAAGTTTCTTTCCATTTCAATTTGCCTATCTGATAGGAAAATCATAAAAAGAATGAGACCAAACTCTTGAAACCTGAAGTAATTCTGAGCTACAAGGCAGCAGATTTGCTCACCAAGCAACCCAGACCAAAAAACAAAGATGTCATTTATTTTCACCACAACGCTGCTGCTTCTGCTCCATTACCCCACCCACCTCCTGCAGTTTCCCTTAACCCTAATACTGGGGAAGAAGGTGTCTTCTGAGCCAGAAGGGTGGAAGGGTCCTAAGTGTTGTGTTCAGAGGCCTGACCAAGCCAAGAGGAGTGAACAGGGCCTGACTTGGCATTAATTGGAGCTCACATACCTATAGTGGTTACCAAGCCTAGAAGGGTATCAAATCTTCCTTTAGTAAGGAACCTTACCAAAAAGTGGTAAATTCTTGAGCACCCCCCAGGCCCATGTCCTCAGCTTTGCCTAGTAAGACACAGGAATTTCCAGTCTTCTTACTCGCTGGGGGACCTGGCGCCATGGTCTTCCCTGGATCAGAGAAGTGGGATGCCTCTTTCTTTCCCAGGTAGAAACCTGTCTTCAGCCCCTTTTCTTGGGAGATGAAGGGCCTGGTTTCCTTACAAGCCTGGCACCTCCCTCAGCACTCCTTTAACTGAAACTGCCTTGGGTGCATCGATTTGTTTGTCAGATTTCAACCTGGCATCTCAGAGAGCCCACAGGGGTGGGGAAGCACATTTCAGGAGTTAGCAGAGGGAGCAGATGAGCAGAGATCCCAAGTCCAGGGAAGGGAGGGAAGCATGCAGCCCCCAGCTGCTCAAAAGGCTGAGTATCCCTTTTCTCTCACCTGTGGTGACCTGCTGGCCTCATGGTATGGGGTGAGAGCTGTCCACGCGTCTGGCTTCTGGAAAGGTCAGTTGGGGGGCATTCCAGAGTCAGAGACAGAGCTCAGTACTGAACCCTGATTTCACTCCTGTGTCTGGCACAGGCCACTCATAACCTTGCCTGGACCTGGCTTTCTTCTCTCCAGACTGCACGGCCTGAATGCATGTTGCCTAGAACCTGCGTTCATACCTGAAACTGCCTTGGGTGTATCGATATGCAGTGCCCCGCAGGGCTCTGGGGAACACAGAGGGGTGTGGCTGCTCTCTCAGGAAGTCCCAGAGGAGGAGAGAGGGGAGAGGTGGAGAGGAAGGGGAGTGACAGCCAGGCATGAGCCACAGGCGGCTGGGAGGAAGTGCTGCCATGCGAGCCAAGGTGGGAGAGCAGCCGTGGAACAGAGAATGGGCCTCCCTGTGATGGGCACTCAAGAGAGGTGGGCTCTGCCCTTTTCTCAGAGGAGCCAGAAACAGTGGCAGCAGCAATGGAGTACTCTACAGGGCAGGTGAAAGAGTCTTGCTCTTCAGACAGAACTGAGATGATCAATTCCAAGACTCATTCATCTAGCTTGTGAGGCGCCACACCTGACCTAGCTGCTTCTTAGTCATTTGCTGCACGAGGCTGTAAGTCCCCTTGACCAATCAGCCCCTGGACCCAACCCTTCCTGTCACCACCTCATTTTTCTGCCTCATGAGACTTGGAGGAGATTCACAAGGGACAATTTTCTCCTTGATGGAAAATGACAGAGAGGACTGGTGGCCACTTGTCACTTGTTTCCTCCTTCTTCCATAAACATATAATCCTCAAAATGCACTTTCCAGACCTCTCCCACCTGGCAGGAGACAACATTCTAGCAACAAGACACAGCAGGAGCATCCTATGGAAAGTTCCAGGTGGCCCGTGCCCTTGGTCTTCCTTTTCTCTGAGGCAGGAGGAAAAGGAGGAAGTCCCTGGGATGGGGGCAGAAAGGCAGAGGATAGAAGAGGAAGCCAGCTCTCCAAAACTGCAGGCAATGTCCAGTTCTAATTACTTTCCTAAATGCCTGGTAAAAGCAAGGGAATGTGCACACCAAGGGCTTTGGGGGTGGAGCAAGATAGCTTTGCAAGACCATAGAGAGCATCTAGTTCTAACAAGTAGGCCACACCTGGTAAAAACAAGGGGATGCATGGGCTATGGGCCATTTTGAGCACCCAAAAATAACCCCAAATTAATTATAATCTTATTTTCATGGTGGTTTTGACAGTCAATGGGCTTTGGGAACCATAACAGTTCCACAAAGGTCCACATAAACACAAAAACTCCCCCTACCTCCAGCAAGAAGGAGATTTGGTTCTGATTGAAATAACTCCACAGATCAGTACAAAGAGCTGACCCCTTGCTGCTAAAGCCACATGTAGGCACTGGCCCCTGCCTTCTTCAGGGCCATGAGCCTTCTCTCACTGGCCCACTTCCAGCCTGTGGAGTGTACTTTCATTTTAATAAACCTGTGCTGCTTCCACTTTCTTTATGTGTCCTGCCCAATTCCTTGGTCAGAATACTAAGAACTTGGAAACTTTTCAGGCCTCAACTATCCAGTAACTCTTCTTTTAAGTCTGCGACTGAAGTCTGGGAACACACAATGTGAAGGGTCAGGGGTACATCTATAAGGTAGAAGTGGGAGCTGGCAAGACTGGGGGTTGCTGAGAACCTCATGGGTCTAGCCCAGCCTCTTTCTGCAAGAAAAGTAAACTTCCAATGCCTGTACGTGGGCCTCTGTCATTCCACGGCTGCTGCCAAATCTAACACCAGTGGGAGACTGGAGTGCGCCTAGAGTTGACAGTGTGCATGAGAACTGCATGAGTTCTCGTCTCTGAGGACCTGGGGAAACAGCCATGGAGTCTTCATTCTCCACGCCCTTTTCTCTGAGGCAGGAGGAAAAGGAAGAAGTCCCTGGGATGGGACTATTAGGCCATGAAGATAGTAGGTCACTACCTCCCAATTTATATAAGATTGAACAGGACATTCAGAGTCCCGTGTGAAATTTGGATATAGAGCTCTCATCTCACTAGTGCACACACTCTGGTGTGGACAAGCAGACTGATTGCTACATCCTTTGCAAATCCTCTGCTTCAGAACAGGGTGCTGAAAATACCAAGGGTTCAGTAAGGAAGAGAGCTATTGACCTTCCTGACCTCCACAGTCTACTGTCCATCTCCAGAGAACTTGAACAACTACAGCAGACATTGGGAGTAGCTACTCCAAGCTTCCAAATCTCCTGCTTTTTGCCCAGCTGAAACATCAGGTGCTCCTTGTCCCTTTGATTCTGTATTTCCTCATCTCTGCCACACCACCTGTGCCCCCGCAGCTGGCAGGCCATTTTGTGGTCTCCAATGGACATGCTTCTTTTAGATCCACATTAAATATGGCACTGTATGCAGCTCATGCAGGGCTCTCACCATGCCTGTCCTGCCCCAGAGGGGACCCACCATGGAGACTCGGCACACTGCCCTTGTCTGGCCTTTCCCCTTTAGAGAACCTCACCGCTAGCCAGCTCCCTGCACTGCAGGATGGGTGCCACACTCCAAACCGCACATTTTCTGAGATATGCAACTGAGTAAAGATGTGATTAGTCTCCACATGCATGAGGAGAAAAGACCATCAGAACTAATCCTCACCAAATTAGCTATAGTTTTGAGTTTTTATCACAATAAACAATTATTCTAGTTCTAAACTGGACAATTTGCAGGGCACCTAATGTAACTCAGTTTAACTCTAACATTACGGTCTGTGAACTTCCTATGATGTTTAACTTTATCATCACCATTATTCCCAGTATTTTGCATTGAGTGGAACTGAAAACAGGCCACTTGCTGTGCTAGGCTTGGGAACACAAGGCAGGACACAGGCCTGAGGCTAATACAAATCCCCGCTGGGTTTTTCATAAGGACAGTGGTTCCCAAATCCAGTTGAATCTCAGAAGCTGAGAGAAATCCCAGCATCCAGCTTTCTGCAAAGCTCTTCAGGACCTGCCCTTGTCCACCCAGAATGATTCCTTAGACAATGTTTGTGAGCACAGTGGTACCTTGATGTAGTACCGGATGAGGACCCTGCGGAGGTCAAACACCTGCAACATAGTGGCTGCGTTGTTGTCGATGATGCTGTAGCCCTCCAGGATGTACTGTGTGCGTGTGACCTCCCAGGTGAGCCAGCGGAGGTGAAAGGCAGCATTGCAAGACAGCAGGTGGGGCAAGTGGCCCGGCTGGCAGCAGCAGCAACCCCTGTCTTCCTCGTCACTTTCCATGATGGCTTCCACTTCCCTCTGCTGGCAGTAGGTTCCTAGCCGAGCACAACAGGATGGGAATTAGAAGACAGGTCATGCATGCTACAGCTGTCCCCTGCAATGATTTCACATGGCTTTCCTCAGGGGCTTGATGGAGGAGACAGTCTACGAACAAGAAGATGAGTTTACTCTTACTTCCAAGTGTTCCCCACAGTCACAATTCTCATCACCTTCTCTTCATTCAAAATCATTCCGATTCTCATTTGCTACCCACATTTTGTATTCCGAAGGCATGGGCTCAAGACAGTCATGGACAATAAGGTGAAATGAAGGATGGTGACAACCCCGATCTGTAGGTCATAACTGAGCAGGTAGAAGGCTAATGGGGTGGTGGCAGGTGGAGATGCCTGAAAGCAGCCAGGTGTGTGCTGCAGTGGTTGCCAGGTGCGAGCCTAGAAAGGGATGCTGCTGCCAAGCTGGAAGCACATGCAACTGACGCTTATTGTGAGATCAGGATGGCACATGGGCTGGGTACACTCCAGGGCTTTCGCTCCAGAAGCAGGAGAAGGTGGTGCCTATGAACAACCTTTGGAAATGGGACACCATACTTCCTTCAATAGTCTCATCAAAGACTTAAAAGGAAACAGATAAGATGCTCATGACTGGTTATTGCTATGGCCTTGAAGGCAGAATTGTGATCTAAAATGATGTGAGTTGGCAGACTCTAGTACACTAAAATTTGATAGGAATAAAGGGACAATCCTGTACACAATGTAAAAAACCCAACCATACAATTTGTTAACATATAGTACTGCATTTGGCAAGAACTTGGATAATTTTACGGATTTTTTTTTCTCACAGTACTGGGGAATGAACTGAAGGTCTTCACACTAAGCCGTATCCTCAGTCCTTTTTTATTTTGAGAGAGGGTCTCACTAAGTTGACCAGACCGGTCAACTTGTGATCTTCCTTCCTCAGTTTCCCAGGGTTCTGGGATGACAATTGTGCACAATTGTACACAGTTTAATTTCACTAATTGTATGAACCCAATGTATGAGACAGAAGAACCATGTGGAATACAGAGCATCAAAACAAAGGCAGTTTTAGGGTACAGCTGGGACTCTTCCTCTGAACACTACCCACAAACCATCGCTTATGCTACAAAATAAAGCCACATGATCTATCTTGTACTTTCTAAATCTTTTCTCCATTAGCAAGTGGATTCGTACTCATTTGAATGTGATTATAAAGACTAGTAATTACACATTAAGAAAACCTACAGGGTTTTGGAAACTCAAGGTTATATCTCTGAAGAATGACTGGAAAAGTCAAGACTTTTCAGAAAAGAGACTTTGGAGGAAATGGGGATCACCTCCCGTGACCATCTGCAGAGTTCTTCAGGGAACTGAGAGCAGATGTGCTCTAAAGTTCAGAAGGCATCTCATGACTCATGGTTGGAAGTCTTGAGGCAGACTGCACTGTAAGAAAAAACCATTTAGCAACTGGACATTCACTCAGAAGATGACACTCCTGTGGGGATAAGAAAGCAGGGAGCTGGTGGTGGAAGGACAGCAGGCCAAGTGCAGCCTTTGCTGCGAGAGGCAAAGGGTGTGCATATTGTTTGGGATAGCTGAGTCCGAAGCATGCTTATTTAATACAAGGGGAAACAAGGTAAAAGAAGAATTTAAAGAGATGGATGACATCAGAGTTAAGTAGTTTAGGGATAGCAGAAAAAAAAGGCAGACATCAAGATGAGACTAGTTCAACAAAATAGTCAAAGTGAAACTAGAAAGGACAGAAAATACAAGAGATAACAGCAGGTAGCAGAATAGAAAGTGGATGTGAGAATCAAGAAATTCATTTTGAGAGAAGCCTACATCAAGGAATTGTTTGTCGAAAGTCACTACTTAAAATACATTTAATTTAGTTTAAAATTTTTATGGAGATATGATGTTATCTGAATGCCAACATGGAAGAACGTTATTTCAGGGGAGGTGGTAGTTAACACATAGAGTTTAAAGAAAGGCAGTATGTTCTGGCTTTGTTCAAAGTATTTAACTAGCCCACGCTTGTTTCCTCACCTGCAAAATGGGTCCTTGTAAGAATGAAATAAAACAGCATACACAAAATGATGAGTAACCACCAGTGACAGATGATGGTGGTTTTTACTATCATCAGTGCTGCCAGCTATGCAAACCCCTCAGCTATGCAAACCTTCAAGCTTAGTCTTTGCTCCCCTTTTCCAGAGACATGTGACACAGGAAGAAGCATGAGGAAGGATTTGCACTTAAGGAGATCAGTAAAATGGGTTAAATGACACCCTTATAAAAATATGAATTTTTGGTTTTAGTTTTCCCATTCTTCATTCTTCCATCCCACTCTAGCATTTACCACATTGGGCTGAAAGCCAGGGACTTTTTTTCTTTTTCCTAACCAAACCAGGAGGTATATGTGGAGTGTGTGTATGTGCATGTGTGGTGTGCGTGTGTGTGGGTGTGTATACCCATGCACATGTGCATGCCTGTCTCCACGTGTGTTGTGAGATGGGGACTCTGCATGTTTGGCCCTCTGTGTGAAATATGTAGCTAGCACAGCAGTCTGCAGGAGCAAAGGGCTCTTCTATACTAGGAAGTGCAGCTGAGAAATGTTTGCCATGAAAGATGCTTCCGTTTGGCAGAGACCTCACAACTTTCAGAAGCTTAGCTGGTGGGTCTCCGGTAACCTACTCACAGGAACAAGGCTCACACCGGGGTCACACAGTGAAAAAACACAAAAACGAGATGCACTGACTTAGCTGTGGAAATGCAAATCAAGGCCCATATTCTAAGCTTGGAGCAGAGGCGCAGAGCACATTCTCTCAGAAGGGTCCACTGAAGGTCAAGTCACCAGGTTGCTGTGGAACCTTCTGTAGTGTTGGCTGGGATGTAGCTGACCAGGCTGTCTCTGCATAGTGTTTCCACTGAGACTGGCTCTTGGTACCTTCCATGTGGCTGTGCTCACTTAGTTCAAGTCAGTGCAGAAAAAAGACAGTCAATCAATCATGTTTGTTATGACTTTCCAGAGAATTTTGAGCCTTTCAGTTCTGATAGAGGAGAATGATAAGTCTGGAAACTTATCATGTGAACTGAATGTGTTTGGTATGTCCCAGTGGCCACTCCTGCTGTGACTAGTCCTCTCCTAACCAGCTGAACTCTTTCTCTTCTTTGCAAAGGACCTGCATTGTCCCCTGTGAACTCCAATGGTCAGACCTCCAGTCTCAGGTGGGGCAACCAGAAACAAATGAAGTCAATCTGAGAAGGTATCCACATTGTGAAAGCAAATAAAAAAATGTATGTGGGGCAAGAAAAGTGTAATGAAGACAGAAATGACATGAAGGTTAGGCTACATTATGTGATATTGGTATCACGGATTTAGCTTGGGCTTTCCAGCGGCCAGTGTAGAAAGCAAACTGAGATGGTTTCTTGTTCCTTCAGATGAAAACAAAGTAATTGCTTGGGAGGATTACAGTTATTTCCACAAAAGACACCAAAGAGATGCCATCCCCAAAATCCTAGTAAAGAGGATATTGTGCAATACAGTAACAACATCCTTAATAGATGGATGCAAATGATTACACGGTGAGTACAAATCCAGGGTTTCTAGGCTGATTAAGTATTTCCCATGTGGCATGGCAGATCAAAGTGCAATGAAGCAAATGCATTTCTGGGGATGCTCGTGCAAGCCAGCTTAGGTATGTGGTTCTCCAGAGGTCTGGTGTCATTAGGGGCAGACTTTAGAAACTTTTGGAAACTGGGAGAACTTCATGCTTTCCAGGAAACTGTTGAAACAGAATTTTTGTTGTAGTGTTAATGTTTCTCCTCAAGTTCATGTGTTGAATCTTGGTGACTTCTCCAAGATGATGGCATTGGAGGCAGGGTTTTGGGGAGACGATTTAGTCATAAAGGTGGAGTCCTTGAGAATTGGATTAGTGTTTTATAGAAAGAAACACAAGATAGCTTGCTTTCATTTTTCTTTGCTTCCATGTGAGGCTGTAGCAAGAAGATACAGTCTGCAAACTAGGAAGCAGGTTCTTATAAGACATCAAATCTGTGTGCACTTGACCTTGGATCCCCTAGACTTCTGGATGGAATAGATGATTGTTGTTCAAGCCACCCAATTTACAATATACTTGTTACAGCAGCCCAGACTGAGATAAGTTCTCCTCAATTAGTTCTGACCACTATTGTGCAGACAGTGGCAGTGGCTTTTAATGTAGCCTCCTTGACAACCACAGGAGTGCGGCTATTTCCCATGGCTGGCTGTATAGATACACCTGCTTTAACAATTGGTCAAGCTGAAAGTGGGGCTGATGTTTTCTCCAGAAAGCTGGAAGCCAAAGGAGATGGTCACCCAAATGGAAGGCCCAGCAACAATAATAACAAAATAACTAAAAGTAGCCTCCCATTCTAAATGAGACTATGGCAGGTGCCTTCCTAGCTCAGAACCCTGGATCAGAGGACAGGCTCCATCAAGGGATCATGGAGGGCTCAAGCTGATTAGAGCAGGACAGATGTAAACCTCATGTGTGTAGGTAACAGACAAGAAGGTGTTCAAGTCCCAAGGAAGCACTAAGAAGAAAGCTGTACTCTCCTCCTATTCCTCCAAGATTAAGAGGGGCAAATGAGTGACAGGGAAACCAGTTACCCATAGTCTCATTTCAGAAGACAAGGGGTGGAAACTGGAGCTAAGGTGTAGGCTGTTTACCAGCTCCCAATCTTCCTGACACTAATTCCCTGGGATAGAATTCCAGGACATGAAATTAAAAGTACATTCAGGTCCTCTAACCCAGCCATGTGCTCTGGGAGGACATTCTTGAATTTGTTAGCTCTCACCAGATTTAATTTCTGAGAAAAAATAACTGGTGTAAGGATTTTACAAAGGATGTGTATGTGACAAACCGACAGTCAACATCACACTGAATGGAGAGAAGCTGAACGTATTTCCTTTAAGGTCTGGAACAAGACAAGGGTATTTACTCTCATCACTCATACTCAATATATAGTTCCAGAAAATTTCACCACAGCAATTAGACAAGAGAAAAAAATTAAAATTATACAAATAGGAAGAAAGGATGTCAAAGAATCCCTGTTTGCAGATGATATGATTCCCTATGTAGAAAAAGCTAAAGTTTACATTTAAAGACTGTTAGAACTGATTAAAAAAAAAGTAACACATTTTTCAGGATACAAAATTAACATAAAAATTCAGAAGCATTTTCATGCATCAATAACAAATTTGCAGAGAAAGCAATCATGAAAACAAATCCATTCACAATAGCTGCAAAAAGTAAAATATGCAGAAGTAAACTGAACCAAGAAAGTGAAAGGCTTCTACAATGAAAATTACAAAGCATTGATGAAAAGAAATAAACACATAACACAAATACATGCACACACCTTCCATGTTCATGGTTTGGAAGAATTAACACAGTTAAAAATGTCTATACAAGGGGTGATAAAACAAACAGTGGTGAAAATCTATAATGAGTGTTTAAATTTTAAAGAATTTATGACAGTAAAAGATATACTGCCATTAATATTCCTCAGAATACTCTTCCTCACTTTGATCACAGTTGTCCCACTGTTCTTTCCACTTTCTACAGTATTTTGGGATGTCTTCTCTTGTGAATATCTTTGTAAGGTGTAATCAAAAATACAATAAAAGCTGTTGCTGAAAGCCATCCAATGGAAAGGCAGGTGTATAGCAACATTATGGTGTGTCCTCGTCCACTTTAATCACTGGATCTAGATCTGTGTGACTTTTAGCTTTTCCCCAAAGTTAAAATGACCACGAATGGTAAATGTTCTGAATTGACTCAGGACATTGAGGCATTCATGGCAATGCAACTACAGACACTCACAAAAAAGTTTCTGCACAGCAAAGGAAACAGTCAACAGAGACAGCCTACAGAACTGGGGGAAGTACTGCCAACTATCTGACAAAGGATACCTATCCAGACTACATAAGGGACTCCAAAAGCTTAACAACCAAAACCATGGAATCCAATTAAAATAGGCAAGCATTCTGGACAGACACATCCAAAGATGAAATTTAAATTACCAACAAA
>RJWT010012077.1:0-22736 GCA_004365215.1 Cuniculus paca
TTCCTTCTTAGCACTGCTCACCACACTACACCCTGCCCTCTGGGTAGCCTTTGCCTACCATGCAATTCCAGAGTCACTCTCTATCCTGCCACTCATTCTAACCATTACAGTAGGAATCACCTTCTGGTCACTTGGCTGTCACTTTGACTGAACAATAGCAGCTCTTTTGTGTATGACTGGTAGATGACCGGTGACAAATTTAAAAACCCAAATAACACCCCAGACTCATAAAAAAGAAATGGTGCATATTAAGCTTCTTAACTTAAAACATACAAAAATTGATCTTCAGGTCATCAGTCTTTTGACACAGGGCCAAGGACGCCCTCCTCACTGGGCCTGCTAATGGGAATTCTGCATTGTCATTCTGCATAAATCACACAACCATTAAGCAGCATCCAGGATTTTCAGTTTCTACAAAATGGAGCAAGAACTTAAAGACTTGCAGAGCAATCTCAGAAGAGAATCCATCTAAATTTTAATGATCTTTCCCAATCTTATACATTTGTCTCACACCTAATTTAACAGCAATTACTTTTTAGCAAATCGCCTTCATCAAATCTTTCCAAAGCATTCAACTTCGTTTTCATAGACACAACATCTTGCTTTCTTCTAACACTAATATTTCACCAGTTTACATAACGTTTAATGAAACCAAGCAATTACAGTAACAGATGCAACTAGTCTAAATAGAAATGAGGATGAATACACCTGGTTCTTGGGAAACATCCAGTTCTAGGGGAAGAAACAGAAGTTCATGGGCATCCTACTGAACATTTTCTGTCTGGTGTGGAAAGTGCCCCTCCTGGAAATTATAGAGCACGAAGAGTCCAGTGTGGTATGGAATGTCTGGTGTAATAAAAGTGAAGGCTGAGTGCTAGGGATTTAGCTCAGCGGCTCAAGCACCTGCCTGCTAAGCACAAGGTCGTGAGTTCAATCCCTGGTACCAAAAAAAAAAAAAGTGAAGGTTGATCACCAGAATCAGGTGTCTGTGGAAAAGTTGCTCACTCTGTGCCATAAAGTCAGAAAATATGAGGGTGATCTGTGGTTTCATTGTGTCCCTTAAAGATCATTCGTAAGGAAGTTAATCCTAATGGAACGGTATTGAGAGTTGGGAGATTTATGAGACTGAGGGATCCACTGAGGTTTCCACTTTCACCAACGGATCAATGTTATCATCAGAGCAGGTTTGCACTGGAGTTTGGCTTCCTCTTGCCTTGTGTTCTCTCTCATCAATGTGATGCTTATGCCATGAAATGACCAAGTGCCAGCACTTCGATATTAGACTTTCTAATTCCCAGAATCAAGAGTCAAACAGACTGCAATATATGTTTCCCAGTTTGTAGTATTCTAGGACCAGAAAGCAGACTAAGACAGGAAGAAGCCTTCAAAAAGCTATATGCAATTTAGATTTTCATTAACAGTCTTCCTAATCAAGTCCTTTCCAGTTTCTCTGAGTATATGCTCAAGAACAGGGCACTCAGAAGCTAAGAGAACTGCCTATTTCATAATCAAATAAATGGAGGAGTTAAAACATTGTCTTGAATTCCGAGTTAAGATCTTTCCCTCTTTCATGCTTCTAAATTCACCTCTCTTGTGTTTAACAAGTGTCTCTTAAATGGAGCACTGCACCTCCAAATCTTTCTTTTGCTCTCTTTCCTCACTAGTTTGGGATTATTAATTTCCCATTTGCCCAGAAATGAAACTATTTGGTGTCAGGCTGATAAACAAAAGCAGGAGGCAGGAGACTCTTAGGACGCCGTGCTTATATGCATGCACCTTCTTCTTTCATTTGCTTACCTTTTAAAAATAATCACATTAAACTTTTGGCTCATATTTAGCTCATGGTCAGCCCAAATTTAGATGCTCTCTTTTTGAATTACAACTGAATCACTATTGCTCCCTGCTCTGCTTTGCTTGTTCTCTTTTTGTCACTAGTTTTTGGCCGAAGTTTCTTTATTTTCTTCATTCGAATCTGATTAGTTTGAGTAGTCATTGTTACTACTGCTATGGTGACTATAATGCATGATGTTTATTAAGTGGTGTTATGGTTTGTGTCTGGTTGTCCCCCAAAATCCTCATACAGCCATGGGGGGTGGGCTTTTTCAGAGGTAGCTGAATCTAGAGTTTTTGATTGATTTCTGTTTCAATGCCGAATTAAGGGTGTTGGGAATAAAGTGGGTAATTGGTAGATCAATCCACTGATTGGATTGGCACCACCCTAATCCTAGCAGTCTGGATAAAAGGGGCAGAAACATGATTTTTTTCTCCTCGCTTGCTGCTTTTGCTGTCTTCTGCCATCATGAATGTTTGTCCCTCTGCCATGTGCCATCCTGCCTTGGAACCAGCCAATTAGGGACTGAGACCACAACAAACTGTGAGCTAAATAAACATTTCCTCCTTTAACTTTCCATGCCAGGTATTTTGTCTCAGCAATGAGAAAAGTAAGACGAAATTGGTACCAAAAAGTAGGGTCATTGCTGTGGTATTGCCTGGCCATACTGGTTGCCTTGGGAATTAATTTGGAAAGGTTTTGAGAGACTGGCCAAAGAGGCAGCCCCCATATCCTGTAAACTATATGGGAGACTCTGGTCAGAGACTGGAAAATCAGAGTACTAAGGGAAATGCTGCCAGTTGGGATGAAGCTCAGGAGGCTTCTATTAAGGATTGCATTGGCTGCTGGATCCCAGATGATACACGTTGTGCTTTGACAGGGAGTTGGTATATATTTTGCCTGTGTTTAGAGATATTGCCTAGGTGGTAGAAAAATTTCAATGCAGTCTACTGTTGGGATGGTGGCATGGTTCCTGCTGAGAGCTTTTGGCTGAATCTATCTGAAATTAAGAGTGAAGAATCTGCAGGGGTATTTGAAGCATTTGACCAGAGGAAATGGTGGAGCTGTGGATTGCAAGGATTAAGCAGAGAAGAACTTGGTTGTTGAGAAGGAACAGGATAATGAAAAATGATCTCAAGTCTTTCACCAGAAGGGAAGAGTATATTTGAAATGCAGGAAATCATTTGGGGAGTTTCTTAGTGCTGCCAGGCATGCCCTGTTTTGTGTTAATGGGAAGCAAGGATTGTGATTGTGATAGCTCTTTTAATATGATTTTAATGTAGTTTTTAGATACATGTTTGTAGTCAGGTTAATTAGTCAAAGTATTGTAGTTTTAACCTTGAATTTTGATCACTCTTTGAATATTTTGCTTCTGAAACAGAAATGAATGCAATAAGAATTATATATGTGTAATTGTTATATTAATGTAAAACTGAATAGACCAAGACATGTTAACTTTTCACAAATCTGCCCCCGGAGACTATGGTTTAAGGAAATGTGTCTGGTTATCAAGTTGACCAGGGATGGATGGTAGTGGATTAACTAATGGGAAACTTGTAACATCCAGCTGAACTGAATTAGCATAATGCTATGTGTGGAAGGCCCACCTGAAGATCATTGCCAACAGCATAAAAAGAGAACTGGAAGGAAAGGTAGTGACCTTTGATTCTCCTGGAGAAGTTTGTCACCCTGGTTTTCCTGATATGAACTCAGCTGTTCTCATCGTTGGAGGAGCCCGGGTCCTCACTGTCACTGAGCATGGCTGTGGTTCTTTTCGGGGGAGCTCTAGTATTTACTTTAAGAGTCACTTCCTGGCTCCAGTACAGATTCCTCAGCCTGCTGGCATAGATCCTTCATCCCAGTGGCTCAGATTTTCTAACTTCCAACACTGACTTTTGGACCTTCCCAGATCCTTGATACACACTTGCATGAGACATTGTCATGGGCTCTAGTTCTCTAACTGGACTCACAGAGGACATTGTCATGAGCTTTAGGTCTTCAGCTAGACTCATACAGGACATTGTCATGAAATTCAGGCCCTCAGCTGGATTCTTTGGGTCTCTAATGTGTGGAGAGATCTCCCATACTCTTGCATTTGACTCCTTAGGTGAATATTATAAATAATCCTATAAATGATGTGTCTTGTATTAAAATGCTTCCCTTGTAAACCCTGACTACATCAGCAGCTATTATGGGCCAAGTACAGTTGTGACCATTAGCTATGTGTCATTTAATCCTCATAATGATTTGGTGAAATAAGTGCTGTCAAAACACAAATTTATAGCGAATATAGTATAAAGATCTTAACTGGCTTTTACTTGCAATTCTAGAAAGAGGAAACACTTCATTCTATAAAATAGAATAAGTATCTCAATAACCTGAGCAGAGGAAAAATTGGCTTTATAGTCAGAAAAGAGCTGAAAAAAGCAGAAACAGAACAAATAACAGACTTATAGTTCTTAAGTTATGTTCTGTGTAAATGTAAAACCAAGGGGACTTTCCTATCATGATGGGTCAAACTGGCCTCATTAAGGGTCTGAGTATTATCCTTCCCTCCTGATTTTGTATGAGGTCAAGTAAACAAGTCAGTTTTTGCCTGATAGCTTAGAACTTCAGCATGAGTGACTCCATTGTTACTTATGTTAGTTGGGTCAAGTGCAGAAGCTCAGTTCATACCAGTATCCTCTATTAGTTTTGACTAACGGTACTCTTTAACTTACTTCCCAACTAAGAAAAATTGAAGTAATGTACTTCATCTGTCACTCCAAGGCACTCATGCAGCAACTGGTAGACCTTTAATAGGAACCCAGGCAAGGGGATACGAAGGGCAGGCCTCTTAATCATTATACCATGTCATACATTATTTCATCTATTCTGTTACATCTGCCCTTTTTAAAATAGTCACCTAAAGCCTTCAGTTTCTTCCATCAAGAAACAGATAAGCACACCTTTGTGCTCTTTCTATTTCCTCTATTCTCTATTGATTTTTACTGTGGAAATAAATTGTATATGGATTCCATTATAAGGCATTCTGGTTTGAACTGCCTCACAGTTGGGGACAGGATTCCAAGAGTGCAAAGGTGATCTTCTGTGGGGTCAGTAAGTTGTGAGTGTGGGTCATACTTCTTCCTAACTGTGTGAACTCAGATCCTTCCTTAGCTAGCCCTTGTTCCTTTTCTTTATAGAGTTTGGAAAACTACATTACTCCAGTGGGGCTCTGGTGAGGCTGACATGCAGTCACACTGGCAAAGCCCTTACTTAAAGCCATCACTACAGTTTCAGTTCACACTTTTGCCTCCTTGCCTTCCCAACACAAAACAATGTATCATGAATAGAGGTACAGATATCCTGACTTTCAGTGGTTCAACCAAACATTTTTCAATTATGTAGTGGTGAAAAAACTATATGCATTCAATGGAAGACATACTTTGAATTTTGATCTTTGCCCAGGTTAATAACATGCAGTAAGATATGTTCTCCAGATGCTAGGTTTGAGCATAAAACTACAGCTCCGAATCACTCTTATGATCAGAAGGGGGGAAAGTGAAAACTTTGCTATGGTACTAAGCTATTAATTTCAGTAGGTTTGGTGTATTAAACACATCTGAGACATACAATATTTTCAACTTGCCAGAGGTTTGTTGAGACTTAACCCCATTGTAAATTTAGGAGCATTCGAAATCTCACAATGATCAAAGAAATATGGAGGAATGCATATTATTTCCTGAACAAAGAAGACATGAGCATTGACAAGATGAAACCACAGGCAGTGTCCCAGAGGACAGAGAAGGTCCAATGTCCTCTGGCCACTGCTCTGCAGATATGAGTGGGGCTGTGCAACTGTATTTGCCTGGATAACTTGGCCTGCCAGTTACCAACCAGCTCCTTTTCTGATGATAGCCTACTGGTGAGCAGGAGAGAGAGAGGAATACTTGTATGCAGCTCAGAGGAATAATTAATCATCTTGGCAATTACTTTGGTCTCAAATCAGCTTCCTACTGAGCTCGCTGACATAGTCTTTCTTAATTTCCTGGGACCAGCAGTTCCACCTCCTATCTTCAGGCGGCCCCCAACCAGGGAAGCAAATTAAGACTATCTTCCTATAGCCTATTTGAACAGATTTTATTCAAAGAAAATGACAATATTAATAGGTAACTAATTTTTCACTAATGACAAAAGACTCCTACCAAGAACCTGGTTTTTATCCAACAATGTAATTTAATCTTTCCCCTTTTTTATAGGTATTACTCTTGGAGATTTGGGGGATAGATTTCTTTCCTTTACCCCTTTTGTAGTAATTACATGCAAGCATCAGAAGCAATGGACTAACATCTTAAGTTTATACAAATGTTTCACTTAGATATGATTGATGCCAAGGTTTGGCTATAGTTTGAGTATTTTCTCCAACGTTTATATATTGAAATATAATCTCCATTGTGAAGCATTAAGAGAGCAGAAACTTCATCCAACTAAAGTGTTTTGAGATGAGACTCTTGGGAGATAATTAAGATTAAATTAAGTCATCAGAGGAATCCCATGATAGAATCATGATGCTTTAAAAGAAGAGAGAGAAAGAAAAAGAAATGCACATGCATGCACATGTGCATGTTCTATCTTGCTATATAATACTTCATGCCATCTCACCAGCAAGAAAGCTATCATCACACCTCATGCAGCTCTGAACCTCCAGCATTATGAGCTAAATAAAACTCTTTTGTTTGTAAAGCCATACAATGTTGGGTATTTCATTACAGCAATGTAAAACAAACTAATATATTGTAGGAATTTTGAAACTTACTAATTTTTGAAGGCTGAGAAAAATCAGTGTTAGGAATTTGCATTCTTATGATTTTGAGTCTAGCTATCTCCCCCTCATGCCACATGCTCTGGCTCTAGGAAGAGGGAATGTTAGGCATCTTAGTCTCCTTTGGTGGAACAACTCTTCTTCCATCTTAAGTTTCCATGTTCCACATGGCTTATGTGGTTTTACTATGCTTATTCTTTGGACTTGAGGAAAGAGTTGTCTTCTTCTATTTATGTTGGTAGTATCACAGCTTAGTATTCACAGCTCAGCTTCTTCTTCCATACTTCTAGACCACTCAGGTCAACATTATCCTCCAAATTTACTTTTGGAATTTTCATGCAGGTAGAAAAGACTATTGGCCTTCTTGCAGTATCTCACTCTAAAAGTTTCTTATTTGCTTTATTTGTTTTTGAATATTTATTTGAAATAATATTGTTGTTTCCCCTGCATTTATTAAATAACAAATATAATGTATAAAAGATTCTTGATCTGTCTTTGGTGATCTTTAATTATATACGTCAGATTCATGGAATTAAGAAACAGCAGATTAATAAAGCATACTCTTAGGCATGCCTGAATGCATCATAAACATGTGGTCTTGTGTGCTATATGTGATCCCTTGCTCCTCTTTATTTGATGCTGTTCCCTTGCTCTTTTTTGAGCCACCATGAATTGGCTTCAGCACACACTTTCCCTATGAGCTTTCTGCACTGGAGCCTGCCAACCATGTACTGAACCTCTTGAAGCCACGAGTTAAACCCTTTCTTCTTTAAACTGTGGGAGTTTAATATTATGCTCACCAACAGAAAAACTGACAGATATACAAAACTGGTACCAAAAGTGGACATGTTGCTGTGACCCTACTAGGCTATGTGCTTTAGAAGTCTATGGAACTGATTTGCTAAAGAAGTTTGAGAAGGTTTGGAGTTGTAGGTTATTAAATGAAGCTTATCAATTTTTGAGGGCTGAGAAAAATCAACATTAGGAATTTGCATCCAACTTTATAATTTTAAGTCTAGTCATCTCTCTCTCAGGCCACATATTTTGAGTCCAGGAAGAAAGAATGTTGAGCATGTTAGTTTTCCACAGAAGCTAGAATACTGAAAGATCTTGTTGGTTGATTCTGATCAGAAGACCAAAATATTAATAGGAATATAAACAGTAAAAGTGAAGTTCAGGAGATTTCAAAGGGAAACAAAAACTCCATTGGTGTTTGGACAGAGGCCATGTGTATTACACTCTGGCAGAAAATTTGTCTACATTTTGGCTATGTCATAAAGCTTTTCAGTAAGGGAGGTGGGCTAGTTAACCTGGCAGAGAAAGTTTCAAGACAGACCAATGTTCAGACTGTGGTATGAGTAGAGCCGGCTGCTTTCAACCACACTTATGAAGTGAATCAGGGGCAAAAGATTGAGCAGAAAATTTTGAAAAAAGCTTGAATTTTAGTTCAGAAGACACCACGCATAGATTTGAGGCCAAAGTAGATGTGACTTCTAAAGAGATTAACACCAATAAAATGAAACTAGGTACATTGTATAGGAACAAGAAGGAAGTTGCCTTGATAACATCTCAGGAATCAATAAGAATTCACTCATTGCAGTTATGTGGATGCAAGTCTCCCTCTTGCATTTGAGAAGAGTTTCTCTGGGATGTATGCTTAGAAAGGACCTCCTAGGGAATTGATGACCTGGGATTCATATCATTGTATGTGTATTCAGGCATGCAGAGGCTGTTCAGCCATGATCAGAGGGGTCCTGGCTACCACTTGACTGGCAGCTAACTTTTCTGCTGTTCACATGACACATGCAAGCAGAATGCAACCATTATGGGTGGAGTAAGGATTCCATCCAAATTTTAGAGGAAAGTCTAAGAGGTCAAGTGTGTGAAACTTTGAGGATGAAGCTGAATGTACTGTGAAATTCCCAAGATGTCAGTGATCCCAGAAACATGGAACATCTTTCAAGAAATCTACAGTGTGAGACTGGAGCCAGTTCAAGAGAGAGGTTATATGGATCTTGATTACAAGGTCATAGGAATGGGATTGTCCAAGTCCTCTGGAACTCACATCTCAACACCACGTGCCCTGGATGGATACGAAGCTATGGGACTCAATGTTCACCCTGATGAGTCTTGGTCTTGCTTTGGTCTGATTCTTTTCTGTACAGCAATACCTCAGTTCACAAATGTTTCTGTTCACAAACAATTCAGTTCACAAACAGAAGTGCTCTGCAAAATTTTTGCTTCTGTTCATGAGGCCCATATCATTTGACACACATGACCTCAGCTATCTTCTCTTCATGGACTTGAATGCAGCCATCTCCCCCAGAATCATGGAATGAATAAAGTTTGTGAACCAAGGTCCCACTATTCCTTTATTCTTCCATTTGGAGATAGAAATGGTTAACCAGTTTCACTGCATTTTGGGATTATGTTACCTGTTTTTAATTTTTGCAGAGGTGCACAGCTAAGAGTTTGCTTTGAGTTTCAAAAGAGACTTGGACATGGATTTATGAAAGGTACTGGAATTATTGATACTTTGAGGAAGGGATTATTGCATTTCTAGTTGTATGCTAGCTAATTGTATTATGTCAGGTACAATTTTGTGCTTGATTCTGTCTTTATTTGGAGATTAATTGTAGTTTAAGGAGATGTATTTAGGTGTTAAATTGACAAGGAGTGAATTATGATAATTAATCCTATTATGTCAATTTCATTGGATTAAAAATCTCCTAGCAGACTGGTAAATCAAACTCCTGGGTAGCTCCACAGGGGGGCAGTGCTTAAGGTATGGTCTTGGTACAATACATGTTCCTTTGCTCATTCTTCTCTGACTCTGTTCCCTTGCTTTGCTTCTCAACTGTCCTGAATTAGGCAGCTTTGCTCCAGCATGCCCTCCTGCCATGAGATTTTTGCCTCGGAGTAGACTGAGAATGTACCAAATCTCCTGAAACCATGAGCTACATTAAACCTTTGTCTTTTAAATTTTGGACATCGGGTATTGTGTGTCAGTGACAGGAAAACTGACCAATACATTGTGTTTTTAGATTTCTTTTGCTCCATATTTAATACCATTTATTCCTTGAATTTATGTTGTACTAGCAGGAAGAAAAAGTGATCAATGTTTGGGTTGTCTAATCCTCTGGTTGTCTCAGAGAAAATAAAAAGACATAACAAAAATCTTACTACTATGGCAGAGTCCATAAAAACATTAATACTATATTATTCTTTGCTGGGCTTCTCAGCACAGGCTTTCATCAGGATTAGCATCCTTGGGAAAGTCTACATGTGATATTTATCTCTGACATACTGCTGTGCAGGTATTTAGCACTCCACATTTTCCAAATCATCTTTACAATTATAATCTCATCTTGTTTTATGCCCAAAGCCAATATATGTTTACTTAAGGAGGGCCTCCTATAAGAGTTAAGATGGATTAATTGACCTAAATCTAGAAGTCCTGAGCCCAAAACATGGTGTGGTAGTAAACAAGAAATACGGTCTACCTAGCCTTTGTTGTCATGTAAAAAATTAATGACCTCAAAGCTTTCTCAAGTTGTGCTTGGCGCTAATATCTTCTCTTGTTTGAAATCACTTAACTGAGAACTGAGGGGTCTGCCTTGGAATTCCAGGATCCACATGTCTAGTGCCCACCCCTGCTGTACCAGAAAATATTATGATCATCAGGGTGGAACCTATCAGCACCAACTGTAGAAGTGTTGAAGGCAGCTAAGGATTAAAGACATCAGGAGGGCACCAAAGCAGAGGAGATGCTTCCCACTTGCTAGGATGGGAAAGGAGTACAAGAAAGTGGGCTATGCTACCGGAGCTGTGCAACAAGGTTATATTGCTATATATGGCTTTATATGAATACAGAACAGAGAAGAATAATTGTATCTGGAGTGACAGTGAAGAAAACAGAAGAAGCTATAAAAGGGATACAATAGTTAAGCAGAGTCATGTTTCTAGAAAGAAGGGAAAAGGTTGGTTGAAGAAAAACAATGAAATGGTTGATATAAATATAAAAAATCTGTGGGCTAGTTCTCTTATTCTTTGGTTCACATTAAGGAGAAAATTTACTTCAAATGGGGAAAAATACTATCAAGTTATGTAAATAGTAAAACAATCAGAAAATCCTCTTTTTTCTCTTAATCTTCTACTGTTTATATTTAGAGCCATAAACTCCAAAGATTTGTGTTCATAGCATATACCTGAGAAGTATAAGATTCTTAATCACTAAATAAATTATATCAGTAAAGTTCAATTTGTTACCAACTGAATTTTAACTGAGGCACAAAAGTGAATTTAGCCACTAAGAAACAATTTTGATAATGCAATACAAGTAAAAGGCAGTTTTTCATAATAATTGGTTAACAATCTGAACATTACCTTTTAACTTATCTGGGGAGGTTCACTTCTTAAAGATTCTGATTTACAGATATTTTCTCTATATAAGGTGCCTTACTTAGTTTGGGCTGCTACACGGAGAACACCACAGTCTGAGAAACTTAAAAAGCAAATTTATTTGTCACAAAACCTTGGTTCAAAACCATGGTTCCAGTAGTTCTGGAGTCTGATGAACGTCCTCTTCCTAGCTCCTGGACAGCTGTCTTTTCCTTGTAACCTCATATGGTGGAGAATAGAGAGAATTCACTTAGATTCCTTTCATAAGAGCACTAATATGATTCAGAAGGGCTCCATTCTCATGAATTAGTTTCCTGTCAATAGCTTTATTTCTTGATAACATTGTCCTTGAGATTAGGATTTCAAAATATGTATTGGAGGTAGGATACAAGAACCTAGGGTATAAAATGATTTCTAATAAGGAAGTACAGACAGTTGTAAAAATTATATCCATACTTTTAATTACAGCACATATGAATTCTGTAAGAGGACTTTTACCACAGTGTCCTACTTCAGTGTGAAAATTTCTCTTGTTCTAAATAGCTTAGCTAGGAAAATTTTCCTGTAACTATAGAGACATATTATCCAATAAAATAAATATACAATTAAAGTGCCATCAATGATCAGTCTGGATGGTGGTCAGGCCAGGTGCTACTAGATTTTAATTCAAGCATCTAAACCAGGGAAGAGGCTCGAAGACAAGGGGGAAGAGATGCTAAATCAGAGTTGCATCCATAAAGAACACAGAGAGTAAAACTCAGGTGTTCAACTTAATCATGAAGTCCAACTATTCAATGAGGAAAGAAATGGGAGCATGGTTGGCATCCAATGAGAATTCTGCTTTTGGCATTGGAATACTTGGCACAACATTCATGGGCAGTTCATACTGGTTGTTGTGATAGGATCATAGTTTGTCCCCTCCAAATCTAAAGCTGAAATGTAATCCCCATTATGAGATATCAAGAGGTGAGGTCAGGTGGGACCTCTAAGAAATGAATCAGGACTCTGCCCTTGTGAATGGAACAATCCATTAGTGTAATTAAGGGATTTGCTGGTCATATCAAGAATAGATCTGCTTTAAAACCCATTTTTGGCTAGGTCTCTATTTGCTCCCTTTCTCTTGCCTGAGATGTCTGACATTACCTTGGAACTCTGCCTGCAATAAGGCCTTTTCTGGATATGGCCCACTGGTCAATGGATCAGACTTATGAGCCAAAATACAACTCTTTTCTCAATAATTGATTCAGTCCGTAGTATTCTGTTATCAACAATATAAAATAAATGAAAACTACAGTGTTACAACATCAAGCACTGTACTAAAACATCATAAACTGTTTCTTTCCTTGCAAATGAGAAAAATAACCATGCCTTTTTTTGGTAGAATTCAATAAGATACAGCCTCTAAGTTAGACCAGTATCCAGCCCTCCATTAGAATGTAATAAATCATGGTAGTTATCATTAATGAATGGGACAAAATATCAAGGGTTTAAAGCAAGACTGGCCTAGAAAGAAGGGAACGGGACTAAGGCTAAATAAAGCAAGGGACAATTTAGGCAATTGCATTAGTGTGGAAATGTACATAGCAGCCTGATTTGTTCATCCAGGTCGCTTGCTACAATAATAATGATTACAATAACAAAAACATCAGCAGTTCTTTTACAGCCTCTAGTATGTGTCTAGCACTGTTTTTAGCTCTTTACATAGATTAATCTGTTTAATCCTCACAAGAGCCATGAAATGAATACATAATGGCGGTATTTCCATTCATTAAAGTGCAATTAGCACCCAGTCATCCAGTAAGAAGAATCAGTGAGAATATCCTTCAACTCTTATCTTTATTTAGACATATACCGTTATCCAGTACCTTGAAGGAAGTAATCACCAAGGAATGGAAGTCAAAAAGGTCAATTTAAGGTTCACTGGAGCCACTTGATAGTAAAGAAAATACTAGAAACTTTCTGCAAATAAACTCTTCGTGATAAATGACCCGGAACCCAGAGCCAATGAGGCTTCTGACTTCATAGATGAACTGGACCAAAGACAGATATTGCAGCTGAATCTGGAGTTCATATCAGGTTCTGTTCCTTAGACCTTATGCTGCTTGCCAGTCCGGGCATTTTATTTCATCTGATGTAGCTGCCAGAGTTGCCCAACAATCAATGCCAAGGCCAAGAGAAAGCTTTTAAAAGAGATTTTTTGAAATTCTATTAGAAGGTTCTATAAACAATTCCTGTCTCCTTCCTGTATCCTGTTACAAATCGTAATCTATATTTTACCTACTGCATGCTCATTATTATTCTTTTGTGTAATATTCTCAACATCTTCACTTAATTGCTTTTAAATATTATTTGGCTTATTATTACATCTTATCTGTTTTTTGTTTCACTTGTTTGGGTTGGTAGCACCTTCCTCTCCTGGGGTCAGATGTGCCTTAACCTGTACGCCTCCTCCTTCTTCATACCCAGGGGCCGATAGATATATCAAGAAGGTTCCTTTCCTATAAGAGAAGACTGTAAAGTGGTTACAGATTGTGTTTAAGATTCTAATGAAAACCCAAAAAGCAATCACAAGACAACAAAAATTATCTACTTAATAATGGTGACATGTTTTGCTTAATGATTGCGGTCTTTAATTAAGTTTGAATATAATCCTGTTAGAAAAGGTGTGACATTTTGGTCTTTTGCGATAGTGGGGTAATCGTATCCATGCAGCTATTAAAAAGGACTAAATATATGGCAGAAAATAAAAGATTCAGCTATATGTGTTTACTTGGATTCTTAGAGTTTAGACTTTACCCTCTTTTCCTAGTCTTTCCAATACTCCACTTTCTCACTCAGCATTATGATAAAGTGCTTGTCCTCATTTAAGTGGCAATAAGGATGTATCCGTCAAGATACTAAGATATCTGGATGAAAAATGAATCACCTCAATGTGCCAAGAGATGCCAAACGTGGAAATGACTGGAAGCAACCCTGGTGTTTGATGTCATAGGACCAAAACAACCAGTTGATAATTCAGTTGTTCACTGTTCAGTGGATGCTTGGGCTTTGCAGGAACCTTCCTCAATTCACCTTTTCCTCTAATGAGCCTTGAGCTGTGATTTCTGCTGTCAATTATTTTTCACATCTGTCTCGGAAAGTTGACAGAGCCAGGGCTTTCTGTGAATGAGTAGGCAAACCTCAGAGGCCCAGTACCAGCACATATCTTCTGAGACACACTGTAGGATTCAGCCTATTGTTATGAGGATATAAAGCTCACTCACCAACTCTCATGTCAATCTCTCTCTCTCTCTTTCTCCCTGCCTCTTTCTGTCTCTCTCTGTCTCTGTCTCTGTCTCTGTCTCTGTCTCTCTCTGTCATAGACACACAGGCAAATCCAGAAGTCAACACACTCAGTTTCTACTAAGCTTTGCTTAGGGAAAGTTTTCATTATTCACTGGTTTCAGAGGGTCACTGATGGTGATGACTCCTTAGAGAATTCTGAGACAGATACCACAGGAGACCATTGTCTACTGTTGTGATCCCAGACCACTTAACTTCTCTGCCTTAAAGGATCCCAGAGCATATCAAATTGTCTCTTTGGTTCTGCAGGAGATTCCAGTGGAAGTGAGGCAAAGAATATTCTCTCTTCTAGGCTTTTACCAGGGTGGTACACTTCTCCAGGGACACATTTCGCCCTTATCCCCCTGGCTAATGCTTCACTCCCCCACAAATATCGCCTTAGTGAGTAGATGAATCCTCCTCAGACTATGTCTCTGTGCCCATAACTCTGATCCAATCCTCATTTTATTTGGGAAATCGCCATCATCTCCCACAAACTTGAGTGACTTGTGAGCAGGAGTTGTATCATCTTTCTAGCCCCAAAATGTGGGCTGGTTATGATCGCTGATCAGTTTTGGTGCTACTTGACTGATTGCTTCCCTCACCGCAAGCCAAGATACATCCTTTATGGATAAACGTTGAAGATACTGTGTGAGCATCCAGATCTGTGTGTACCACACACACTCCAGCAAAGCCCCCCTCCATGCGTTCAGAAATGGTCTCTATTGTGTAAGAAATACTTTGCTTCCTGGAGGTCAAAGTTGCCCTGAAATGGCAGCATGGATGGGGTGGAGGTGGTGACACTGGGGTACATGGGGCCATAGATGCTGAGGGTAACGAAGGTGGGAGAAGTTCTCATGGATTTTCAGGTTGACATCTTCCCTTCAGAATCTCCAAGGAAGGATTTGAGCAAATCTGAGGGGAAGTTTGTAGGCATAAGATAGCTAATGCTAAAAGAATGATGAGCAAATCTAAATGAAGATCATAGGGCTTACTATGCAGTGGGAGCACAAACATTATTACCTCAACTATGGTCAGCTCCAGAGAGAAAATGTAATGACGCAAGGTAACATGCAGGGAAAGCACATTTTGTGTTGCCCCAGGAAGTGGAGCCTGGCTGGGTACTGAAGATGGGAGAGGTCATGAGGAGGAACAGCCTCCCCACTGCTCCACTAGGCTGCTGTCCTCCCCTGTGGGAATCAGGGAAAGGACTTGTGTGAATATGGTGGGAGTGGGTTGGAAAAGGAGGAGGCCACAGTGACATCTCCTGGCCTCTATCATTCTGCAGAAGAAAGCTAGTATTCCTGATTGGAAAACACCCTAAGGTACCCTGAAAAAAAATGTTACTTGATTGCTTAGTTACTCATGCTCCAGTGAAAACTTCTCCAAGCAATATTCTTAGCTCAGGTTTCCATTAAAGGTTAGAGATAAACAACATCTTTGGTGGGCGAGGTCATCAGAATCTGTGTTGGTAACAGGTAATCCACCATCTTTCCTAGCAATACTTGAACTTCCATAAGAGGATATTTCAGGGTTAAGTACACATCCCAGCTGGCCCAGAGGACTCTGAAGCAAGGGATGTCCTGTGAAGCTACAAGCTCTGAAAGTAGGGTGTGAGCAACCTTGTCAGTGTGAATGGGACCCAGTCAGCATCCAAATGTCCCCATCCTGTATGGGCCACTGCCTGCTTGGAAGCAAAGCCAGGTGGTACTGACTTTAATGGCCTTTTCCGTTTCTCTCTTAACAAAGATTAAAGTTGATTAGTAGCACATTCCAATCTTATTAAGCACAGAGTGGCCCCCATCAGAAATTTCAGGAAATGAGGGACATGGTATGCAACATAATACAGACTCCTTTGTGTTTCTTGTTCTGCAAAGCAGTGAGTTAGGCTTCCAAAAGGGGATGAGGCAGCTTTAATAAGAAGAAGGGGAAAAAAAATGAGAGGAGAAGGGAAGAAAGGTGCCTCAGTTGTCTCGGCAGCTGATCAACAAAGGAGCAGTCGTGAGCTGTAACCTCTTGGAGCCGCAGTCTGGAACATGACACATGTCAGCCCATGATAAATGGTGCAGAGTGTGTGCAATTTCAAGCGCAATGCCCTTGAGATGCGCAAGACCCTGATCGCAAATGTTATTGTTAAATTAAACCTTAAAGGAAGGGTTGGAGAGGGGTGGGTGTGCGTGTGTGTGGGGGGTGCATATATTTTTATACACATACACACAAAAGGATGAAAGAAGAAATAAAAGGCAAGGTGTAAAAAAATAAAACTTTTGTTTTATATTTCACCTAATTAAAAATAAAAATACCATAAAAACTGCCCAGAATATGAGACTTACTTTTCATTTTCCTGTATTTAGTATTCTAAATGACTCCTATTGCATAGCTAACTTACACCTTCTGGTTTATATATTTGTTCTGTTCTTTTCTGGAATCTTTGATCATCTTGCAGCACATGTTATCTATCCGTCCTATTTTAGCTTTTGGTATGGATAGGTGTGCCTGTCTGGTGTATCCATGTGTGTGATGTGTGTTTATCTCGTGCTAAATTCTGAAAATCTCTCTCTCACCCATCCCATTCACATATCTGCAATACCTAAGGTAATTACTTTTATGCAGGAAATGTTTCATTGGATAATGTATGACAATAGAGGGGGAAAGATGTTAGAGAAAGGGGACATGAGTCAGAAAACTCTTCAGCTACAGAAGCTCAAAGTGATCAGTGATTCAGTAACATGTAAAGTTAGCTAAAGAGATAACAATGAAAAATCTACAGCTCACATTAGCCGATGTTAAGAGTTGTTTGCATGGAGAAAGAAAAGTTGCAAATGCGTAGGATAATTGGCTGCGCATCTCTGTCACGTGATTCTATCTGCCAATCTCAATTCCGAATTCTTAGCAAAGATTGAAGTATAATTGATGTGGAATTGACAGAGCCAAAAGGATTGGCTAGTGAGGAAAGCGATGTAGTTGTGCTCTGGAAACACTCCATGCTCAGAAGATTTGTTTACTTTTCCTCTCCCCACAACACATTTAGATGAAAGAATGTTTAATGGAGGAAAAACAAAATTCAAATCACAAAGGAAAGGGCACCCAAGGCTTGTTTTGTTCCTTTTGGCCAGAGTTGCTTAGCATCTTTGAAAACTGGAATCCTTTTTTGGTCTTTTGGAAAAGTTCACCCAGGTTTCTTGTTATTAAAGAAAATAAACATCAGACAAAACAGGACTTTATCAAAACTATAAATAATTCAATGCAGATGGATTTAAAAAGCAAGCAGATTTTCAGAGTGTGGAACGCTGCAGGGTTTGGGTGGAAACAGAGAGGGAATATAAACAGAAAAAAAAGAAATGAAATTATGAACTTGTTGAGGAAAATAAATAGACACATAAAACTAATTGGAAAGAAAATACAGAGGGAACACTCGGAAAACAAGGCAAGCTTCCCAGAGCTCTGTACAGTGGCGTGGTGCCTAGATCTATTGACTAAAGGCTTCCCCCTGGGAGCTGCAGTGGAGTGCAGTACCAGCACAGAAAGGGACAGGTCCCTGTCACTGAACCTCAGAGGGAATGGAGTCAAGTGAGGCAGTCTCTTGGTTCAGATCCATATCAAAACTTCAGTTTGAATACAGTGGTCCAGGTTGTTGGCCCAGTGCTTTTCCAACAACAGGACAACTTTGGTGTCTTTGACCTCTGCATAAGACCTCAGCTAAACATCCAGCTGGACTCTGAACTCACGACCAATTCATGCAGCCATAAAACAATTTCAACGTTGCAACTTCTTGACTCCCCAAAACAACAGGACAGGAAATTTCAGAAGCCAAAGGAAACTGAATCACGCATTTAATCGATATCTCTGGAAAGATCAAAGGGGAGCCTAGGAGTCTAAGGCTCTTGCAAAATGTTGTGATTTTACGAGTGAAATGAAGAGGCAGCAGGCCCTGTGTTACTCATAAAAAAATCTGCAGCAGCCACCAGGCTGGGAATTTCCTCATCACACACCTCTTCCGTTCTGTTGAGCAGAGAGGAAGAGATTAAGGGAAGATGGCAGGCCGACACCTCCTCAGGTGAAGTAGGAGGCGTTCTCCAACTGCTGCCAAATAAGTTGTTATCTTTGACTTGTTCACTGGTAGCTCCTCCTCTCCACTCTCACCCTAGTCCTTGAAGATGCATAAAGCTTACTGACAGCTCCTTATTGATTTATTGAAGGCTGATTCATCAAGGCTCACATTGAGTTATTTGTGCCAGGTAACAGCAGAAGAGAAACTTTTGTTTTTTTCCCTGGCAATATCAGTAAATCTTCCATAGAAATTATGAAGTGGATATGAATACATTTGCGACATATGCAGAACAAGTTTTTAATCAGTCAACAAACACTTCCTCTTATCAGCTGCAGATATGTTGCTTTGGTAGTTCCTAGAGATGAAAAACAAATTTGTTTTTTTAAAATCCATGAGAGTCTGTCCTGGAAAACATAGCTATGGCCAGTGGTCACATGGCATACACATGACCACTAAGGCCTTTCTTTGCTTACTGTGACTGTTTTCAAAGAAGATGTGACCATTCTGAGTTGGCAACTGAGCCAAGCAATGTCTACTGTAACTGTCACACTACCTCCCCCTCCCTTTGAAAGTCACAGGTTCAAGGGTTACTTGTAAGACACTGAAATGTAATCAACAGTGCTCTCATAGTTGCTTCTGCATCTTTTTGGTGGCAGGGAGGAGAGAAGGGCAAGCCTTACTTCAGGTTAGCTATGTTATTTTTCTTTTATGTCACACAAAAATATTTTTTCCAGCTTTCTAAATATTATTGACACACCAGTGTCTAAATTCTTAGTCATGTATGTCTCATCCCCTTGCCCGGCAGCTTTTTAGCATCCTCTATCTGGAATCTCATATCCAATCTTTCAAGACAGTCAGTGTCTTAGAAAGGGGTCTTTCCCTCAGTTAATGACTAGGGTAATTGCTACGAGTGTTTTTCAATTATACATTCGCAATCATGCTCTGATTTCAAATTACCCCAACAAGCAGCACTAAAACAAGTTAGAAGGCTGGGTATTACTGACATGTACATGCATTGTTTGAAATAGGAGGAGTAAGGGGTTTTCACCAAAAGCAGCTTTTACCTGAACACAACTTAACTACCATCTACTATGAGTGAAGCACATCCATTTAAAACAGGGTTTTATTTTTATCTTGTTTTCTTTGCGGGGGTGGGGGGATCTATTTCTAGCTAAAGTCCATCCTTGTGCATTGCTAACATTGCTGAGTACATGTAAGGCCAATCCAAATTAAATCCACTTCAAACTTGGGCCCCATACAAATTTCCACTCTTGTATCATGGGGATTCAGCCCATCTTGCATAGCAGGGAAGAAAGCTGCTAGGAGTGGCCTTTCATTGGACCTCCACGCTCCAAACTTACTACTTGTTCATATTTTCTATATGTTAAAACCCTGAAATTTTAGCATTTCACATAAAAACTTTTATTCTTTCCTTTTTACAACCTCATTTTTCTCCAGTATCCATTACCATCTCTGTCCTTTGTTCATAAAGAATTTATTTTCATTTGCATCACATCTTCCTAGCACTGGTTGTTCTCACTGGAAGAATTCTTCCTTTCTATTCCTCACATACCACAAGAGTGTCAACTCTTCCTTGTCTTGTCTTTTATAGTTATGATTACCTGACTCTCACCCTCTTTTTTCTCTCCTACAGCACTGCCTGAGCACATACTCTATTCTAAGCAGAGTGCTGGGAAGTGAATATACTAGTTAGCAGAAAGACATGACCCTTATTCTCAAAGAAATTGCAGTCATCTCTGCTTTCCTCTTTCCTTCCACACTACCACTGTGTCTGAACCACACCGCATCAAAGTTATTTAGGCCATGTCTACATTCACAGGATACACTAAATGGCTAGAAACCATTCTGGATTCCAACCCATGCCTTCTTCATCTAGTACAGCATTCAGTAAAGATGTGTTTTTCTTTTAAAAATGCATAACATGAAGATAGAGCAGGAGTGTCTCAACTCTAATTAATAATAAAGAAGATAATGCAGGCACAAGATGATAAACAAGTCAGTTGAAAGGATTGGCTGGAACTGGGTGATTTCAGAATCTCCTGCTGGCTCTAGTACTGGCTTTCTGGCTGAACGGACAGACCTTGCACACGGAGAAGGGTCCCAGATGTGTTGGCTCCACTTCATAAACTGTGCTCATTCCTATCACTTTGTGCCATTGATGACAGTCTTGCAGTATTAGTGTTGACTTTCAATTAGTGTCATTTTTCCAAAAATAATATTTTCAGGAAGCTTCTATTCAGATTCCAAAGAGGTTTACCACTGAGATGAAAATGCTGAGAAAGAATCAGTACGTCTCAAAGGAAAAGCTTTGCTACAAATAAACAAGCAAATAATGCACATCTTGCTCTCTTAGTATTAAAAAAAATATGGTTTTTTCTTCTCATTGGAAATATGAGGCTAATGTTGGCTTATTTGTTCAATTCTATATGCTGATTAGAGTAAAATCTGGATATGATGGTACAAAATGATGGTCCCATTTAGACAAAAGAAATTCCATCTAAATTGGATCAAGAAAGAAGCATAAGCTTATTTTCATTAAAAAAAGCTGAGAAATTCTTTTTCTTATAGAATTCCTAATCACCACAGCAAATTCAAAGAAAACTCAAGTGAGGTCCATATGGAGAATAAGAAAGGAAGAAAACTTGTCTGTGTCTATTATATACATACATACATGTGTATGCACACAATATGTAGATGCAATTTATGTATATTTGCATACATGTACACACAATATGCACCCACATACATATACATGTGTATATACATATGTATTCATTTATGCACATGAATGAATATGTATCTCCAAGCCACATAGAATATGAATGATTTTGTCAAATTGATTTAAAAAGCTTTGAACACAGAGGGAAGGCAGAGGCAGGCTCTGCTCAGAGCGCATTCCAACAACAGGAGCGGCTGCTCTCCGGTAACCAGCACAGAGGAAAGGCAGAGGCAGGCTCTGCTCAGAGAGCACTCCAACAAAGGGAGAGGCTGTTCACCCTGCCCTTTTGCCTGGGGTGGCCCAGCTGCTGCTGCTCTGGACCTGGCTTGAGTTGAGGGCACGACCAGCTAGTTCCACCTGGCCGTGCAGCTTGGGACTTTGCCAGGAGACCAGTGGGAGTTTGTGTCCATCCCCATCGCCCACGGACGTTTGGGGCATCCCTAGGGTCTTGACTGCGCCCTGCCCGCTCTCTGGGAGCAGCGTGGGGGTGGCTGCTCTGGGCCCGGCTTGAGTCCAAGGTGAGTACAGCCGGTGGGGGTTTCTGTCTGTCCCCCATTGGCCCAGGACGTTCGGGTCATCTCTGGGGTCCTCCAGGGCCCCACTCATTCACCTGGAGCAGCCTGAAAGCTGCTTCTCTGGGCCTCACTTGAGTTGGGAGTGCACATAGCAAATTCCACCTGGCTGTGCAGCTATGGACCTTGCCAATAGACTGGTAGGAGTTTGCACCCTGCCCCCATTGGCTTGGAAAGTTTGGAGCTTCCCTGACATCCTGCCTGGGCTCTGCCCAGACACCGCCCAGCAACAGAACAGCCACAGTGGTACTGTAGGCTGGAGCTGAAGGTGTGCATTGTGAGTTTCACCTAGCCTTGGCACCTCAACTGTGCAGATTGGATTCACCTCCCACAGTGGAATACAGGAAAATGACAAAACAAAAGAGCAAAATGCAATCTTGCACCTCCAGTCCTTCCCAAACAAGCCAAAGAGATGCGGATATAGAAGAAAATATGAGCCACACATCTGAAATTTCTGAAATGATAGCAACTGAAGTAAAGAAACAACTCTATGAAACTTTAAAGAAACTGAGGTTAGAAATGATTTCCCAGGTAAAACAAGACATGATAAATGTAACGAAAGAAATGCTAAGCACATCTAAAGAAGATATAGTTGGAAAAATAGAGGAACACTGCAAAAGGATGGAAACCTTGAATGAACAGTACAAGAAAGAATTAGAATGCATGAAACAAGTTCAAAGAGATATCCAGGAAATGAAGAAGGCCATCGAAAGCTGGCAAAGCTGCCTCAATGTATGTGAAAATAGAATTTCAGACCTCAAAGACATGATAGCAGCTAGTGAGGAAGAAAGAAAACATCTTTTAAAAATAACAAGGAATCAGGATAGTAATTCAGCAGTTGCAAGATGACGCAAAGAAAAACAATATAAGACTAATAGGTGTAAAGGAAAAAGAAGGAGAAAACACAAATGATACAAAATCACTATTTAAAGAAGTCATGGCTCAAAATCTCCCAAACATGGGAAAGGAAACTGACATACAGATAAGTGAAGCATATAGAACTCCAACTAGCCATA
>RJWT010012078.1:0-22744 GCA_004365215.1 Cuniculus paca
TACCTAAGATGATGGTCTCAAAATGCATTCATTTATCTAAAGATGTCTCATATTTATCCTGCTTTATGTGGGAGTATTACTCCATTGTTTATAAATACCACATTTTCTTTTTTCATCTGTTGAGGGGCATATGGGCAATTTCCAAGATTTAGCTATTATAAATTGTGTTGCTATACACATGGGTATGAATGCTTCACTGTGGTGTGATGACTTTAACACTTTCTGGAAGATACCTAGAAGGGAAATAGCTGCATAAAATTGAATCTCTAGTTTTAGTTAGAAGAATCTCCACAGTGCTTTCCATAGTAGCTGTACTAATTTCACTCCCATCAGCAATGTAGAAAGGTTCCTTTTTCCCCAAGCCTCACCAGCATTTGTTATTGGTTAACGTCTTCATGATGGCCACTTTTTCTGGCATGAGATAGAATCTTAGTGTTTTTTTAATTTGTATTTCTTGAATTTCCAGTGATGTTGAGTGTTTGTATTTATTGGCTATTTGTGCTTCTTCATCTGAGAAGTGTGTATTCATATCTGATGCTGATTTTTGAACTGGGAATTTAATTTAAGGCGTATATTTATTTTGAATTCTTTGTATAGTCTTAAGTTTTAGTCTTCTAAGTAACAGCTGGCAAAATTTTCTCCTATTCTGTAAGTAGTCTCTTCACTTCCTTGGTGGTTTGCTTTCCTGTGCAGAATTTCATGAAACAACACTCAAAATAAAGGGACAGATAAACACTAACACAATTCTAGTGACTGACTTCAATACCCCACTCTCACAAATATATGGGTCATCCAGACAAAAAAAAATGAAACAAAATCAAATATACTTAAAAGACATCTACAGAGTGTTCCATCCAGCAGCAGACTGAATTCTTTTCAGCAACTCATTGAAATGTCTATAAATAGGCCATAAATGTCTTGACACATACAATAAAATTAAAGTAACCCATGCATCTTATCAAATCGAAATGCAAAGAAACTAAAATCAAGTAGAGAAATTACAGAAATTATGCAAGCATATGAAGATTACATATAATATATTAATCAGTAGTCAGTAATCATTGAAAAATCAGAAAGGAGGCCAGGGATTTAGCTCAGCGGCATGAGCGCCTGCCTAGGAAGTGCGAAGTTGTGAGTTCGATCCGCGGTACCAAAAAAAAAATCAGAGGGGAAGTATGCAAATTTCTATAATCATTTGATAATGAAACTACAATATACCAGAATCCATGAGATTAAAGCAAAGGCAGTTCTTTGAGAGAAAGTTCAGAGTGTAAATGCCTACCTTAAAAAATCTGACAGACCTTGATAGAATGACTATCATTAAGAAATCAAATAAACAAATGCTGATGACACTGTGAGGAAAAAGGAACCCTTCTATATTGGTTAGAATACAAACTAGTACAACAATGATGGAAATCGGTATACACGTACTTGTAGCACAATTCATAATAATTAAATTTGGGAATGACCTGTATATCCATCAACAAATGAATGGATAAAGAAAATGTGTCATTTATAGACAATGGAGCGCTGCTTGAGGGATAACCTTGAGTCATTCGTAGAAAAGTGGATGCACCTTGAGACCATAATGTTAAGTGAAATAAATCAGATACACAACCTTAAATAGTTTGTGGTTTCTCTTATGTAAGAAACCTAAAACATAAATAAAGAACAAAATTAAAGATAATGGGAGTCAAGGTGATAGAACTTTTTCAAATGGGAAAGAGACCAAGAGATGGAGGCAGAAGGGAGGTCAGAGAAGGTGATGAAAAAAAAAAGAATTAAAATATGTTATGCACACATACCAAATTCTCACAAGGAATGTAATCATTAAAAGAACTGAGAGATCTTAAACAAATTACCTAATGATGCATCTCAAGTTCTTAGAAAAGCAAGAATAAATTCAATAACAACCCTGTTTGATTAAAAGTAAAAATCTGTAGTGGACCTCCTCCCTGTCTCTGGGTTACTCTGTCTCTCTTCTGAAATATCTTTGAAGTTTCTTCATCAGCAGTCACAACAGCTTCATTAAAAAACTTAACTGAGTGGTTCTGGAAACCACAAAACATGTAATACCTTTACATACTGCTTTAACTTTCTCTTTAATTAAGCCAATGCTTACTTCTGCATGGTTCAGTACATGTTTCCTCAATAGCAAAGATCACCAAGAAACCAACCCCACTTGTGCATTTTTATATGATCCCTATTCTCTCAACACCTGTAACTTAACTTCCACTAGAGAAACTCAAGTTCAAATCACTCCAGCTATTTTACTAGATTATTTGTCTCAACATGTTGTATCAAAATGTGTATGTTGTATGAGTTACATGATTCCTTTTACAGAAAATTATCTTGCAATTGTCTCAGATCTCAGTTTTTAACTTTAGGCAATGTTTAGATCTTAACAGAATTGTTATACAAACCAAATGAAAACTACTTATAGTATTTAGCATGGTGAAATAGTTATCATCATCATAAACCCCTATAGAGTACAGAATGATTTCTAGGTAAGCCACACCTATGAGAGCTAACTTTTATGTAGTAATATGCTCTATATGGAATTAGAATTAAAAACATTGTGCTGTAAGATTTAAGTTTGGGTAATCAACATTACTTACTTTGACTTTGTAAGAAATATAAATACGTTTAAACCCAAACTGACTTTTTCTTCTGTATTTGGAAAAAGTTGACTTTGGGAGTAACGTGTCAACTCTAAACAAGTATGAACATTAGTACTTGTGTATTAGTGCCCTTTAGAGAGTTACCATTCAAAAATTACTTTTAAAATGAAATGAAAACTAACTTAGGAATACAAAGGTTTTTAAAAAATTAATCAATTCCAATTTAGAGACAACAGAGTCTGTACATCAACTGGCAATAGGGAAATTCTTGACACACTTAAAAAAGATTTTGAATACCAAATCTATTCCACTAAGAATCTCCTTCAAAACTGTGTAACAAATCAGAGACAAAAGTGAATGAAAAATATAACAAACCAATTTACATAAACACTGAAATAGACTGTTTCATAGGACCAGAAATAACCTTAGCATCATTGCATCGTTCCACAAATAAAATGGGAGTTCTGCGATGTCAAGTGATTTTCTCAAGGTTACATAGTTCATACTGGCAGAAGCACAGTGAGTCTCTTAATTCTTAGTGCTCTGCCCATTTTCCTCTATATTGTCTCAAATAAAAGCACAAAATGAACCAAAATGTTTGCCACTGTTAAGGCTAAAATATTATTTGTAAACCATGACACAAGATATTTCAAAACAGTTCTATTCATCATTAAGAAATCAATTATACTTCATGTCTTTTATTTCTATTATTATTCTTTATGTCTTTTAAGGAAGTTTTAGCAAACATTTCTATGTGAATGTGACTGTGATAAAAATGCTTCAAAAGAACTACTTGTAAGAAAATTCCCCATTTCAACCCAAACAATAAATTAGTTTATCCATTCTTCTTCTATGCTTCATCTGTTAATTAGCATTAGGTCCTATATTTGTTCTTACATGAAAGTATGTTTAAAAAATTACACTCTTAAGTAGAAAACATTCTTTAGTTCTTCACTGAAAACATATAGAGTATTTAGGAGAAAGTGCAAAACATTGATAAACTCAAAGCATTAATCAAACTATCTTTTAATTTTGAGCTAAAAGAGATATTAGAGATTATTTTCAGTATATTGATTTATTAATAAAGAAACTACTACCCAGAGACTGTTCATAAATGTAATATTATTATGGTGAGAATAGAAATACAATTGCTGTCTTTTGTTTATTCTTTCCAGAGATGGCACAATATATTTTAACAACCATATTTGAAAATTTAAACCCCAGGATTAAGTTCTCAAATTGATAACTGCATAACTGAATGACTGTCTTGGAAATGTTTTCAAAAGAAAAATAAGTTAATCTACACTTAAAAACTGTGATAAATAAAATTTTGACTATTGCAGTAGAGCTTATCTCAGTTTCTCACCTTAAACTACATTTACAGAACTTGTTAGAATGTATCAGAAGCCATGCCCCATCCCACAAGAAAGAACAAACTCAATGATTGAAATAAATCAGTGATAATAAAAATGGAAGGATAAGTGGAAAAAATTTTTTAGAATAAATTTGATAAGCAAAAAATAGAGCCATTTTTGAAAAGATATAAACATTGTGAAGATGAGGGGTTACAATGGATTAAAGAAAAATCCAAGGAGCATAATTTACCAGAAACAAAGCAACAAAATTATGTTTAGCTGCCGACAGAGGGAGATACTTCTTTAATTGTATATAATTAGTCTGGAGGTTCTAGTGTGAAAGAGAAATGAGGACATAAAGTATGTTTAATGAAAGATAAGGAAAGTCACTTTTTATTCAGACACCAAATGGCAAAACCAACAAATATAGACCTTCCATTATACCTAAAGCTACCAACACAAGTAGAACAAGATTAGAAAACAGATTTCTCCAAATACCTTGGGTTAAAACAACACAGACACAGACAGACAGACACACACACACACACACACACATGCAGATGGGGGATGGCAAAAGACAGCACACAAGATACAGGCATATAAAACAGATCAAACAGTATAAGCACTCACATTTTTCTTTCCATGAACTGAGCAACTATTCCGAAAATAAAAATATGTAATATAGTGATGACTTAACTCCATATCATCTTGTTTTGAAATCCCATATCATTTTTATTGTTTTGTTTTTGTTTTTTCAAAAAAACAAATAAAAGACAGCACACATTACCCATTCAAACAATGAAGCAGTTGACTAGTGTAGCCATTTTTTTTCCAGACATTCCAACAGGTAACATCCACCTTCTAATCCAGTCCCCCTTCCCATTCCATTTCGGTCCATCTACTCCTGAATAGTAGTTAAGGCTTCTACATAATTTTGCATGTTCCAGTGGACTAGATCAAATCTATCAGCATCATATTGTTAAAAGGAGTGAATTAAACTTCATAATGAGCCACAGTGAGAAAGAGGGAACAACATCAAACACAAATAGGATTGTTATCCATCTGTCCATCAAAGTCTTCTAACTTCAAGAGAGACGGAGGGAAAGAGGAAGAGAAGGAGAAAGAGAGAGAAAATATTTCATAATTCAAAGATTCCTTTATTTGGAAAACCTGAAAACAAATTTAAGTTTTTAGATAGGGGCTATATTCTCACTAACTTTAGTCAGTTTCCTGATGATAATAACTACATATTTTGGTCAGACATTATTGATATTATGATGAATTATAATTCACATTCACCATATCATCCACATACGCAGGGCACAGAAAAACAACCCAGAAAGCCCCACAATCTAAAGTCATGGATTCTTCTGGGATAAGGAAACCAAATCTGCTTTAACTCAAGACAGTCTTGAGTTACAAGAAAAAATAGCTTTCATAATCTATTATTACATATCACTAGAAATTCAGTAACTCCTAATCTTATTGGTCTTTTTGTTTGGTTTGGTTTGATTTGGGTTTTTTATTTTTTCAATTGCAGGTGTTTAACTCAGGATCTTGACACCAAAGTACATCTCCAACCCCTTTCGAGGGTTTGTCTTGTTTGTATTTTGAGAAAAAGTCTTATTAAATTGCTAAATTGCCTAGGGTGGGATTGAATTTGGAGGTCCTCCTGCCTCAGCCTTTCAGAGTGCTGAGATTGTCGGCAGGCGTCATCAAATACAGCTGTCAGTTTTCTTTAAAAAATATTCCTGGAAAGTAAGTGAGAACATTCATATTCAAATGAAAGAACCAAGACCACTAACACAAGGATCATCTTGTACTCCACAAATTAACAATAAAAAAGAATTGAAAAGTGGTCTTTATACCCTATACAGTATTTAGAATACTAATACACAATTCCCCAATGACTCATATCACTCAACGACATGATTCAGTTTCTCAATTCATTTTTGATCTACCAACTTTAAGGTTTTACACCACTTAAATTTTATTACTTGGGAATCACATCTAAATTATCTCCACAAATACATTGGAATTGAATAAATGTAATGTAAATCAGTAATCAGGTAGCTTTAAGACCACCTTTTAATTAATCTTGTAGTAATTTGTCTAGCAAATATATCACTGTACAATCAAATTAATGTATATAATAAATTCTAAAGTGGTGCTTCTGCCACTGGAAGACTGTAACAAGACATGTTGCATACCAAGTAGTGTCAAAGTGCTCTCTGGTCCACAGCTTCTCTGCACTTAATGTTTTTTTCTTCAGTAGGAAGTTAGTAAGTAACTCGTGTTCTATGTGTGTCACCCTTCTGGCACAGGTAACCCAAATCTATAACATGACCCAAGATTTCCCACATACTTTTTAAGTTATGCTTCTGTTAGTGACTTTAAGCTGGTCATTAAAAATTATCAAGAGCTTATTTATAAACTGTCTCAAAAGACTTCTTTATCAGCCAAAGCAGTCTACCTGACAGAGATGATGATAGAAGTCAGCACAGTGAGAAAAATGATCAATGACTCCTTCTTGTGCCACAGACTCTAGAATAGACACAAATGCATCCAGTAGATTAATCCTTTGTAAGCACATGAAGCTTCATAAACTTGTATAAAGCCACGTTACATGGAGAAGGAGCAGTTTGTTTTCCAATATCGAATGCATTTGCAATCTGCTTTTCCACTGATCTGAAGTATCTAGAAAAATGTAGTTTAGTCTTATGCCTTTCATCATAATTAATAACTCGGTTATTTTTTCCAAGTATTCTGTACTCCAAATGTTTCAGACATCATATTCTGTCAGGTACTAAGGTGTTTTAATTGTTACTTCTGTCAGCAATTTAAACAAAGCATATTTTTGGGATGCATTATTTTAAATTACTCAGATAAAAATGCTGATACTCTATATTAAATTCTAGTGGATATGAAAAGATTTCAGTTAATGTTAACTAAGTGAAAATTTTATATTTAATAACTGATATGGAACATAATGTTTTAAAATATTATTTTATTATAATATGATTATTAATGCCTATATTTAAAACTACCATTTAATACATGAATACCATATGCACACAAGGTAGTAGTCCTTTAATTTATGTTATTCCACTAAATATTTAAAAAACCCATCTGAATATTTTAGTCCCATTTTTCAGAAGTGTAAGCTTAGTATCAGAGATGTTAAGCTGTGTAAATACACTCAGCTAATTGACAGCAGAATCCAGTTCATTGAATTCTCAAGACAGCTTTCTATCTATGCAGCAATGCTAACCCTCTCTGTGAGTTTTGAAATGTCTTTTATCAAGATTTACGAATTCTGATTGTTTATTTGATTTGGTTATAATTCAGCGCTTGTTTTAATAAGCAGAATTCTCAGTGTCAGATATGAAGTAGGGACCAGAACTACAATGAGATGGAAAACAGACTTGATTCTTATCTTCACAGAGTTTACAAACCTCTAGTCACACAAATAAATAGAAAATCTGGCTGTGACAAACACTATAATGAAAGAGTAGAATTTCAGGAAGATAGGTATTTGCAATAACCCCTGGACACTGGGGTAAAAGACATTTTCAAAGAATGGAAAAGATCTAGTGACAAAGACTAGCCTGGGGCAAATAAACTGAGCAAAAGCACAAGTGTGGACAGATAGGTAGAAGAGCTGCTACAGGGAGGAAATAGACCTTTGCTTGGAATCAGAAACTTCCTTAGCTTGTGAGCACAAACTGCACAGCGAACCCTCACAACTGTTTTATAGAAATAAATTATTAGCCTCTTCTTACCCAGGTGAACATGAAAATCATATGAATACTCAGGCCCAGAGCCAGGAAACAGAAGGACTGAGAGTTGAATTTAGTGCTGCTTCATCTGAAAGTTGACACATTTTCTTCACATTTCTACCCTGCCTTGGGATTTGCCGATTGGTGGAGATGCTTCAAGATAACACCCACAGGGAACCATCGGTTAAAACTTTTCAAAGCTTATAAAGAACTGCTTTGTGACAAAGTTCCCCAAACAAACACACACAAAAAGAAATAACCAAACAAACAATCCCTCTCAATGACAGGAGCCAACAAATAAAGGATCTATGAAAAATGCAAATCACTTTTCAAAATTATGATTGACATGAAATAACACTTGAATATGAATTACAAGAAACATCTCCTTTGCCTCCCTTTTTTCACTGTAAACTCCAATTCAGTGCATACTTTGGAAAAGATTCACTTAACCACCTCAGTCCCAGGAGTGCTGCCAGTTTCTTTGAAGCTTTTCCAAATTGCTGGAGACCAGAAATCTAAGCACACGCAATGTAACTATGCTAATACAAATGAGTATAGCTACAAATGTGTCAGAGTGATGTAGTGCAACTGTGAAGCTACTAAAATGAATTCATTTCTTCTTGTAATATAAGGAAATTTAGGCTTCAAAATGGGCTCACATTCATAGATATTTCCAACATATAGCAAAACTAAACTGAAAGTGTATGTAAGACTCATACAGTAAGTTTATACAAAAATTTTTCAACAAAAATGTGCTTGTGCAAAACATCTTGTAAAGACAGAGAATAAGTGCTGACATCATGGCTTAAATGCATTGTTTAAACTCTTCTGGAAGTTCTACAAATGAGCTCACAGTCTCCATACTAATGCTTTTGAGGAAATAACTCTCTTGCTGATAGTCATTTTCTAAGGTCTTCCTCGTTTCTTGAGGTCCACCGTAAGTAAAGAATATTTCAGGAAGGTTACCAGATCCCCTGCTCAGCATTATTGTTTCTTTCTACACCATCATGAAGTGTTTTTCTACCTCTGTTATTATACTTACTCCAGTGTGACATATTTAAAAATCTATCCTCTCTCCTCTACTTTCTATTTGGCAAATTCCTGAAAGTCATGGACGATTCTTTACTTCCAAACTGGGATAATGTGCTAAGACTCTGGATGCTGACCTTGTCTTAAATATTTAATTCTGTGAAATCAAACTCCTGGCTCTTTTTTTGTAAATATTTGTCTTATGTGTATGGTTTTTGGAGATATGTCCTCTAATTAAAATTATAATATAGATATAATTATATATAGAGAGATAGCTAAATCTTTTATTTGCCCATTGTCCCTACCATAATGCATTTAGCTCATCTCAAATTCTGAATATCCAAGCATGAAAATCATTCAAAACAGTACACACTACTCACACTAGACCACTGTCTAGATTCTGGACATCTGTTAATGCTTTATATCTAGATACCCTCAAGACCCTTTTGTGCTTATAGGTGGGGCTTTTAGAAAATGACTGAATTATGGGGCCACTGCAAGTGAGTTGTTCTTGGGAAGTGGGGACTGGTCAGAAATGGTTCACTGGGGGCATGATCTGGACGGGTATTATCTCCATCCCCAGCTCCTCCTTTCTCTGTTTCCTGGCTGACATGATGTGAGCAGCTTTCCCCTGACAAAGCCCCTTTGTTACACCATTTCTCTGTTGGAGTCAGTTGGCCAAGGACTATAACCATGAGCCAAAATAAACCTCTTTTCCCTTAAGTTGCAGGTTTCAAGTATTGTCTCTCAGCGGTAAGAAAGTGACTAAGATAGCACCCTTACATGTTCATACTTTTGTTACTCTCTGGAGTGTTGACTAATGTTATTGGACAAATCGTAGACGAGATCAGAAGTCAAATGATTCTAGTGAAGACCTAGGGACATAAAACAGTATGATCTCTAACAAGATATCATGGTTCCTCACTGACTTTTATCAGGAGAATACAAATCCTTATCACATAGGTTTTTTTGTGAGCTGCTAGAGGGCTCTGAAGGTACATCAGAGAGGTCACTTGCCAAGAGAACAAAGTATTAACTCCACTCTCCTGTATAATTTAGCCCAAAAGTTACACATCATCACTTCTATAATCTATTGTTCACACAGAGCAACCTCCTGAAGGGACAGCACTGAGATTTGAATACCAACGGAGAGTTCACTGGGACCACCTTCATGGCTGATTCTATAATAGTATGAGCGTACACACTCTTCTAAATTACCTTGTTTTGGGTTTCTATCAGTGACAACCAAAATAGTTTCACCTAATATATAATCACCAACCAAACTCTTACCAAAAACCCAAACAACAGAAAAACCTTGTTCTACTTTCATTCAGGAAAGACCATAGGGAATACCCTAGAATCTTAGATCGATCGATTGATCGATCGATCGATCGATAGATAGATATTATGTGTGACATGTAACATTTGACAAGTCACAGACTTTCTGAACTTTACTGCCACTTAAAAAAAAAAATCCGGACTATGCTTTCTACCACTGTGAGGATGAAGTGAATACTAATAGTGTTACTATTATTGAAATAAAGATAACATTTAAAAGTCTACAAAATTTTCATATATACTTTTCTATTCAGTAGTAATAATTATCTTGTGAAGTAGATATTTCAGAGATCACTTTCAGTATTTTTAAGATGATGAAATGGAGAGGACATTACCCAAGGTCGCTGTGGTAGAGTGCACAGCTGGTAGAGTGGCATAGCTGCAGGGTCAAGATGTTTTTGAAGGCACATAGTCTAACACTTTGTTTTATGCTATATATACTCTCTGTCTGCATTCTCGCTAAGATTTCATTTGTCCAGTCAAAAGAATTTTCACCTGAAATATGTGTTTCTATCCTGTTTTTATCAACTAAATCTCCTTTCTGAAAATGGGTGTAAACTCCATTTGCCACTTTTGTATGAACCTAATCACACAAGATGAACTACATTTCAGTGTAAACTTATATTAATTATAAGGCCTTCACTGATAGCAAAGTGATATATAACCTATACATAATTAAGTATATATTTTCCCAGTATCACATTGTCTGCAGAAACCAGTATGGTAGAGATCCATAGAGCACAGTTTGACAGCTCCTCACTCACATGCTATGAAAACATAAGCAGCACCTAAGTGTTAAAACTATGTACTGTAAGTGATTTATATTGCATTTATTTCTGATATGCACAATTCACTAAATCAGACAATGAAGAATAGTCATAAATTCCCACTAAGGCTTTAAGATATGAGCTGTGTTACATCTCCTGTAAAGTTAATTACATTTGCTTTTTGACCAGAATCTCTGCTTCTTTTCTAATCTTCTATATAAATTTCCTTCATTTTCTCCCCAAGACAGCACTTCATTTCCCTGATCCACAATAGCTCTTGCGCATTTTATAAAGTACTAACATCCCTGGGGAAATAACTCCCTTCTCAGAAAATTATTGAATACACAGAAGGAAAACACAGCTGATTGCCCTTCTGTTTGGTGGCTTTAGCAATTTTTCCAATTAAGTAGGAGGGATACAAAGAAGACAATCCAGGTATTCCTGGCCAGGCAAATCAACCCACAGAATATTATATAGAAAATTACATGGTAATACCTAAGCTTTGTGTGTTTATACGTGGAACAATATCGTATGTGACTCAAAATAGCTTATCATCAAGTCATTTTTATTTATGAAATTACTGAGCATTTTGATAAACATGAGATTTTCCTCTTTAAAATATTATTATCCACAGATGGTCCAAATTCATTTCTGACCAGCAATCTTTTCTTTATCCTCAGTCTTTTCATTTGACATTGTTCTGGGGAATACATAGTGAGATGAGATAATGCATACCCCTGGAGTGAAAGGAGGCTCAGGACAGAGGGAAATGAGGGAAGGTGTATTGTCAGGGAAATTAAATGCAAATCTTAAATGCTCAAAATTCAATGATTTTATAGATGCAAAATACATTTAAAAATTTAAAAAGTCCTCAGTACAAAAGAAAACACACAATATTATTTTATCAAAATACTATCCATTCAATTGTTAACTTTTGAGTACATGGTTGCAAAGAGCTCTAAATACAATTTGATACAAAAAATAGATAAATTTCAACTAAATGAATGGGTTTTAGGAAAATAATTTTGAGCAGTGGCAAAAATTTGTAGAAAAATACATACAATATGATTCAATTTCATCACATAAATTCAACAACTTGCTAATTTAAATAATTCATTGTTGGCAGACCATGCAGGACCGAGGAAGACAAGGAAAAGTCAGCAACTCCTGAGAATTGGCCATGCTGAGACTGGGAGGAGCCAATCAAGGATCCAACTAGCCAGCTTTTCTGGTAAGCTGTGCAGACCATGCAGGGCCCAGGAAGAGAAAGTTAGCACTCCCGTAAGACTACCTGCACACAGACTGAGAATCATCAAAGCACCTCACCCAGTAAGCCATCAGCTGGTTTGGAGGTCAGCCTGAGTTGATAGCAACTGAGGTACAAAAATCAACTGAAGGCTTGTATTGTTTGGTTGAATTTACAGGCGTAGGACCACCAGTCTGAGCATCTATAGGGAGGATAGCAGTATGCAATATGGCAAATATGGGGAATTTCCTTCTATCTTGTTTTTGAAGTCTAATATTGTTCTCATTGTTTTCTTTTGTTCTTATTAATTTTTTTATTTTTTTGCTTCACTCAATATTCTGTTTTGATTGGTTTTATTCTGTTTTGTTTTGGTTTGATTTTGCTATATCTGATGGAATGAACAACTACTGTGAAGATAACAAAATATACTATGATAGACATTGTTGTTTTCCTATTATCCTGCTTTGATGTTCAGTACCAATTTCACTTCTTTGTTTAGATTGAATTTATCCTGTTTTTTGGAGGAGGGTTTATTATCTTTAAAATAAAATTTTTAAAAATTTAAAAAAATAAATAATTCATTGTTTAGGATGCAAACATGAAATAAGGCAACATTGAGGAACAGCAATAATATGTCCAGAACCCATGATGATGGTTACATTTGAGACTGAGTAAAATGTTGGAGGACTTAGAGAGGAAACCAGGTAATCTCAAGGAGTGGGATTTTTCTTAATTGGGTAGTAAAAACATAAATGCTCTTTGTATGTTCTGATAAATTCTTGGCTTTTATAAATATACTCTGGGTTGAATATTTAATTTCAAAAAACAATTTTAATAGTGCCATAAATTTTGATTAATACTTGAATAAACACTGACCCAAAGATAAAACAGGTTCTGGAATGGAAATCACAACTGAAGAGAAAGACTTTGGGCCTTAAATCTTTGTATCTGAGCTTTGAAGGGATACCTCACACTTCAAGGTGCTGCTGTAAAACAATGCCCAGCATATGGAAGAAACATATAAATGAAAATTCTGAGTTCTGGGAAAATCAGAATCAGGATTTCTAAAAAGAGAGCAAATCCAAACTGAAAGAGTATTTTCAATAATCCATTATACAAAATGTTGCTGTTGCTTTAAATGATCATTTTTGTAAATAGGTATTTTCTACTGCAAAATTTGGATAATCCCTTACCTTCTGCTATATAAAATCAAGTGTACAACAAGATCTATACCCTCATGCTTCCTTCTATTCCAGGAGTATGCATAGCTGAGAACAATGTCATATGAAAAATTGAGACTGAGGAAAAGATTGCCTATCAAAAGTGAATTTGGACAATCTGTAGATAATAATTTATTCTAAGAGTAAAATTTCATGTTTGTCAAAATGTACAGCATTACCGTTTATACAGATCTATCAGAAACATCTGATATACGATGAATACTCAAACCGAGGACAGAGAACTGACAAAGTGCTGATTAAGAGATTCTTGTTTTAGAACTCTGTCTCTAAATGATGCTGCTTTTTCTGTGTTAGCTGAACAATGAGTTGCTTCTGATAGAAACTTAAATGTACATCTAAATTTTAGGCAACTTCTCATGAGACTGCTATCGAAAGTCCCTGAAGTACTCAACAATATTCCAGAGGAATTTAATGTTAGATATTGAGAGAAAAACTCAATAGCATACTTTGCATATAATTTTTTACCCTATAATGTCTATCTAAGATTAAAATGTTCAAGAATTCATAGAGCAATTTAAAATGCAATTAAAAAGAGAAAATAAAATTTTACGCTGGTTAATTTATGGTGCATAGTTGCACTTGACTAGAGGCAACAAATCAAGGGAAACAGAGTCAATTTCTGAGTGAATGAAGAGAAAGCTTACAGAAATTTAAGAGAGGGTAAATTAAAAATGTTTAGAAAGTTATTATATTTTCTGTAAGGCATACAATATTCTTATCATAATGAATAAATGAGGACGGTGAGTAAAATGAAAGAATCCCATGTACATTGATGCCTGTTATTGAACTCAATTCATTCCAAATTCATGTTTGAACACTGAAAAATTATTTGAGAAATTAACATATTTTTCCAATAAGAAATAGTGGAAAATCAAATCATTGGTTCTGAGGACCAGACATTACACTTATAAATTCATTTTTTCAGGACTTTACCAAATTTTGTAATGATTTCGTTCTTTATTGCAGTTCTCACGGTTTTCCTCTTAGCTTTACTGCTGGTGTCACTTTCTTTAGAGCCATGGTTATGGTATTTTACTTGAATAAAGAGCAAAAAAAAAAACATGATGATGAATGGTTTGACACAAGCGCTGTATTGTGTGTTGTCTGGGCAAGAGCATCACTTAGATTGAAACGTCACCCCTTGTGTCAGCAGCAAGACAGACATGTGACTCACTCTCAACAGACACAGGTTTCTTCAAGCCAGATGTTTGGTTTGACCATTGAACAAAGTTATGAACATTGAGCAGATTATTTTTGAACTTTGCTGTTCAAGTAGTGGAAAATTGGAGACTGGACAATTGAGTTATCACAGTATGTGTGTATGCAACTTTCTCACATATTACATAATTGACTAGAAGTCTTTATATTTACCGAGACAACACAATTAACAATCACTATTAACCCCTCTCTAGGTCCAGTTAGACACCTGTTGCTGGTCTGTTAAAGTATGATCTCTAATTTTGTGTGCGCGTATGCAAGTGTCTTTTAGGACTGTTAACATGTGGGCCAAATCCTGCAGATAACACAAAAATCATGTCATTTAGAGATGTACACTTCACAGGAGAACAGAAAACAATTAGGAAAAGTAAGAGAGTTGTGTGTTTCCACTAAAGTTTTGAATGTTAAACATTTTAGTGAGAAGAGATCCTCCAAGCCTGAGGGATGAGAGTCCTGATTGAGAATCTAAAATGCTTCCTAGTATCAGTACAATTCCTGAGTTAATATCCTGGTCAACTGATAAATCTAAGATTGTACAGGAAAAGCTCCAGGCCTACAATCAAGTTTGAACTTGGAAGAAATATATAGCAGGGTCCTAATCCTGCTAGTCTTCATATGTGCTAGATATCTTGTTGTTCTCTAAACACTAGAATTCTCAAAGAGAATGAGAAAGTTTTAGAATGAGACAGGCCATGAGGTCTGGACAGAGGCCATTTTTGAGGATGTCTATGCATGTTGAATTTCAGACCTCATCCATTGAGGAGGTGGTCCTACAAACATAAGGATAGATACATCTATGAATGCTATTGAACCCCAGCTAGACTTTTGCATCCATAGGATTATTCTTTTCTTTGTATTACTTTTATTGTTTGTATGAAACTAATCCAAAAATATTTTTCTTTTAACAAAAGACACATAATGTATATTTTTGAATCTTTGCCAAAAAAAATTCCTGGTTTCTTAGTTAAGAAGACATTAGTTATGCTTATAAGCATAACAATCCCTTGTCTTATCATCATATTTATCTATGGTATTACATATCTGTATATTCATTTCAATAAATGCCAAATCAGAGATTTCATGAATTTGAAAGGAATTGTTTTTATTAATACAAATATCCCTTCCTTATAAACCATATTCCTATAATAGTTACCAACTAATATGAAAACACAAAGCATAAATTGAAATGGATTCATTATTTTGATTCCTCTTTTCATCATCAAGTGAAGCCCCACAATTTCTTAGAAAAAATGTTTTAGGCAAAGAAAAAAATAGACCTTTGCTACTAACAAAAATATGTCTTGAGCATGTAGTTAAAGAAGAATTCATCCTAAAAACATCCTTCCAGGGAAATGCCACAATTAAGCTTTAAGCCCAACAATTCTGTCAACTGAAAGTGGAATTTTAAAGTTATAATGATGTTGTCTTCAAAACCATTGTACTGGACTACCTTCATATGTCATTTATCATGAAATTTTTCCCCAAATACAGCTGGCAGAAGGTAATTCCAAAATGTACATATAAAGAAAGTAGACATTGTCTAATACGTATAGGTATTCAAGCAGGGTGTAAGAGTGATGGGTGCCTTTATGTATAAATGAACCACTGATCTGCTGTCAGTGGTATGGCTGGAATATGAGGATAATCATAGAAGATACACACTTATCTCTGGAGCTTGCCTACTCTCCATAGTTCCATTGGATAGAATTAAAATCAAGAGATGATGAGCTAGTTTATGTCTTTATTCTTGACTAAAAGATGCAGAGGACCAAATATTTCATTTTTAGAAAAAACAATAAGGTAGCTATGATATAGATCAAATACCTTTGAAAATAATCTCTATAGAACAGTGACTTGAAAATATAATGGAAAGGGATAAAATTGCTGTTTGTAATATAAGAAGCCTTGTTCCAAAAGTGTCTATATCATAATATCTATGAAACAAAAGTCCCATAAATTAGAATAAAGGATATAAACTTTAGCTATGAAGTAATTCTGATGTATATTATATGTTAACTTACAAGAAAAAGATGTATTTTGATTTGCTTTCAAAATTATTTTAAAATTTATCTCATCCCATTACAGAGAATAAGTCACTAGGAATGCATTAATTACTATTTAATGAGTACATACTTTTTGTTTTGTTTTTTTGCGGTACCGGGGATTGAACTCGCGACCTTGCGCTTGCCGGGCAGGTGCTTAGACCGCTGAGCTAGATCCCCAGCCCTATGGGTACATACTTTTACAATACATCCCAGGCATTTTCTTCAACCTCTGTTTATGAATTCAAGAGCAAAATTCACTAAACATGGTACAAAAGACTGATGGAAAGAATATAGGCGTTTCGTATACACTCTTTCCAAAATCTGCTCAAAATAAGATAGATCTCCTAAACACAAATTAGAGAAGTTTTTTGTTCACTTCTGAAAATCATCAAATGCTACTAAAAGAAAATAAAAATTGACTTTACAAAAGAAGTTTCTGATTAGATCCATATTTTTGGTCTTCAAGTGACAAAACTTTTTAATATCCAAATGTACAGATATAAGCTTGATTCAAATGCTCTTTTTAGTCGGTCTTTTATTCTTTTTTTTCTTTTCTTTTTTATTTTTGTTTTGAGGGAGAAGGGTTGCCAGAAACCCTTGTTTTACACTGTTTCCTGGTGTGAAATTGACAAGAAGTAATATGAAGCTAATATCAGGAAGAAATGAAAATTAATACAAGGAGAGTATCTTTGAGCTTTTATTTCAACTAAGATAAATATTTACAACTTTGTCTTACCTTTCATTTTTCATAGAGGCAATGAAATTTATACTATAAACTCTCACATGAAGGATTCATTGTCTCTAATACAGTGAGACAGCTATCCATGCATATATATCTTTAAGATCTTCTCCTTGCAGACCAAATGGCTGATAAATGAAAGTAAAGCTTCACAGAAAAAATCGAAATGAGTAACTTTCCTTTTTTTATGGCCACCATTAACAATAGGGTTACTGAGCTAATTCCCAAAACAGGGCATCATTTATATACCTTTTGGTACTGCACTTTGAAGAATTTCACACTTCAGTTCTTAAAACTAAGAAACATACCCTAGAATTATACACAGTACATTTTCTTTACATTTAAATCAACAAGATCCATTTTTATCAAAAGAGAGCTAGTGTAGGGAAGGAAAATCAGCGATTTTTTAAAAAACTACAAAAATAAATTAAAATTCTTTCTTCTGTACCTTTAAATATTTTATCATATAAAAAATTAATAGAAGTTTTTGCTAGTGTCACACTTTGTGAGCCAAATTCTTTTGTCAAATGTGACCTCCAATTGCAACCTCTAACCCCAGTATACACCATTTATTTTCTGTGTGCTCCTGTGCATGCAACTGGGAAGAGATTCCTAGGTAGTTAGTGCTAGCACTTTCTCAGAGGTAAGTACAAACCTCCCTGACTTATTATCTGTGCGGTTGGCAGATAAAACACACTCCATGGAAAATAAGTTTGAGACGAGACAAGGAAAACAGTGCCTCCATTTTGTTCTAAGACACAGAATGTGCTGTCTAGTTTCTTCAAAATGTTTTCTATTCATCTTGATGAATCAAAGAGGAACATCATTTTACAGCTGAGGAAATGTTGGCCTCAAAGTTAACTTATTTTTAAAATATAAAATTATCCACTGTAAAATGAGTGTAGCAAAAATGTGGCATTGGGACACGTGCACAAACATTTCCGGTGAAGGAGCACACTGGTTCGTTTTGTCTAAATGGCAACTTGGCTGTATACACCAACAGCCTTTTAGCAAATTTAATTCTATTTGACTCAGTAATTCCACATTGAAGCAGGGGAAAAATCTGATGCTCTACAAAGACAATGCTATAGAAAAAACTGGAAGCAATGTAAGCATTCTACAAAGTGAGTGATATGATGCACTACAAAGCGGGTTTACACACAATATTATGTAGGCAATTTCCCAAAAGTTTATGTTCATGAAAATTAACCAAGTTAAAAAGATGAAATTTAAAACTATGTGCCATATATGTAATATATTTCCTTACATAGGTCATCTTTCTATATATTCATGAATACACTTTATATATGCATATATTATTTTCTAAAGGCATAAGAAATATTATATAAACATTATATACATGTTCATATTAAATGCTGTATTTATCATATTATATATGTACTTTTACATATATTTGAGGTATTAGGAATTCTCCCAATATTATTAGTTTTTCTTTCTGAATATTAGCATTTTAAGTGTAGGTAAATTTTTTTTCTTTTCAATACACTTTTTTATATTTTCTTACATATTTACATTTAGGCTAGATTTTTAGGTTACAAAAATAAATTTTAAAAATTTCTGGAAATACCACCTGTTATAGTATAAATCACTGTAGTTATATAACTTGGAACAACCCTGTTGTCACCTCCAGTTTGAAAGAACTAGCATCTTGAGTGACGTTTGTCTGCAGAAATGAGGCAGGCACTAAGGAGTACAGATTTGTATGGATGTTCATAAAGAAACTCTAGTCTAGCAAACACTATCCCATATTATTAGATTAATGATAATCACAAGAAGGTATCCAGACAGGAGCTCAGCCTGGAGAAAGACTCACATAGAAGATGCCGTAAAAGATATGCCACGCAAGATTGTTGGAACTCCAAAAATAGGAGCTCTTCAGAGACCCGAGAAGACCAGATGGAACATGACTGATTAGATCACCAGCAGCCTGCCATATTTCAGCCATTAGGCCAAACTTCAATCCCAAAGATAGGGGTAATAGGAAAACAATATGAGACTACCACTGTAAGCATACTGAAACATTAAATTTCCAGAATTATAATGCAAGTTAGAGTTTAAATTCTGGAAATAAGTTAAAAATGAATTATGATCTGAGAATTAGAACACTGGGACTAGGATATGAGTTAGAGAAAATTATGAAACAAGCCATTGGCATGAATTAGTATATAAGGCTAGCTTAAGAACAGGTTGGGCAGAGACAGTATTTACTTTTAGATATACTGTTTGAAGGAATAGAAAAGAGCTTATGTGGAAATAGCCAATACCCAATTGACTTAGAGATGAGGTTTTCACGAGAGAGCCAACAGAAAAATATTTTTTGTCATTGGCCCAGAGATGTTGTACTGGCTATCTTTGTTCTCTGTCCAGATCCATCTCTGCTCTTTCCACTTGGTCCCTAAAGAGACTAAACTCTATAGACTGCTTACTTAGTCTCACTTATCAGCTGACTTTGGACTAAGTTTGACTCATAGAAAGCAGGGGAGGGGAACTACAGGTAGCTGAAGGTGGAGGAAGCCTGTTTCCTCCTTGCTTCTAAACCATTTTTTACAATAACTATGTCCATTGATAATTACAATCCTCACTTCACAGTTGCCTCTTTTTGGGTTTCAAGGCTCATCAGGCTTTTATAAATTAAATTTATTTTTCTCCTTGAGATACAGACTATTTCTCAGTTCAAGCTGAGTATCTCTTATCTAAATATTTGGGATCAGACTGTGCCAGGTTTTAGAATTTCTCAAATTTTGCAATATTTGCATATACGTAAAGAGATGTCTTGGGATCCAAAATTATATTTCATTACATCTTATGCATACAAACTGAAAGAAATTTTATACAATATTTTTAGTGCAATTGCAGTTTGAATATCGTCTATCTGGTGACACAATGTCAGTACTAAATAGTTTTCAGATTTTTGGAGCATTTTGGAGTCCAGTCTTTCAGATTAAATTTGTTCAATCTGCACCTTTATTTACCAAACACCATGTCTTTTTGTGACCCTTTACTTCTGTCCAAGACTGCAATTCTTTTACTTAAGTCTGTTTGCTTGAATAAGAGAAGAGTTAATACCACAGAAATGTTTGACAATCTGTTTTGAAATAAGATATTCAGGAAGCTCCCAAAGGAGAAGTCTTTGCCCTAGGACTCACTCCTATCTAACACAGCAACTCAAGCCTGGAGCTTCTGAAGACAAAGGCATATATACATATGTACAGGTATATACATCAGCAGCATCAGTGGCATCTGTATATTTACATGCTGAACTTAAATGTTAAGATAAACATGAGAAAAAAAGCATATACCTATATACATATACATATTTGAAATTATTTTAATTAATAATTGTATAACACCCAGAAAGAGAAAAGTCAGTTAGCACCTTCCGAGAATCTACCAGGCCTGGACAGGGAGGAGCCATCGCCAAGCCAACTAGCCAGCCTTTCTGGTAGGCCGTGCAGACCATGCAGTACCCAGGAAGAAAAAGAAAAGTCAGCACCTCCCATGAGCCTACCAGCGCGCAGGCTGAGAGTCACCAACTCCCTCACCCCATAAGCCACCGGCTGGTTCAGAAATTAGGCTGAGCTGAGAGCAACTGAGGTACAAAAAGCAACCGAAGGTTTCTAATGTTTGATTGAATTTTCAGGCCTGGGACCACCAGTCTGAGCATTTATAGGAAGGATAACAGCATGCAGTATGGCAAATATGGTGGGATTTCCTTCTATCTGGCTTCTGAAATTTGATATTGTTCTATTTTGTTTTGTTCTTATTAATTTTTTTTGTTTTATTCAATATTCTGTTTTGATTGGTTTTATTCTGTTTTGTTTTGGTTTGATTTTGCTATATCTGAAGGAATGGACAACTGCTGTGAAGATAAGAAGATATACTATGGTAGCCATTGTTGTTTTCCTATTACACTGCTTTGATGTTCTGTACCAATTTCACTGCTTTGTTTAGATTGGATTTATTCTGTTTTGTTTTGTTGGCTTTAAAATAAAATTAAATTTAAAAAAAGAAAAAAATAATTATATAACATCCCATGATATATTAATTTTGATGCCAGGATTATAAAATTCAGTTTACTTTCATATTTGACTGAGTTGCATATATCTGGAAAAGATTCTTATACAAATACAAAAAAATTTCACCAGTGTATCCACTAATCATCAAAACATTTTTTAATCCTATGCATCAGTATGGATAATCATGAAACTGAGCTAGTAATCTTTTACCTTTCCTTGTGTCAATCTGATCTTACAACATAAAGTATATATTTTGTTCTATGCATAAAATTTATATAAATTATATATATACTTATACATATGCTCCATTTAAAACACTTACATAAAACCTACGAAAGCTCTCCATGTGGAGATCTTAAAGGAACTTAGAATATTTTGTTTCTATGTATGTAGATTTCATAGTGTATAGGCAATATGCTTTTGTCAACAGAGCTACATAATTGTACATAATTGGGAACATTACCAAGTAACTATTCTCAAAATTCTTTTGTCATAAAACTGTTTGAATAAGATTCATTTTCTCACTCTTTGTTAAAATGTCACCTATAACTTGAAGAGGCAGATTATGTCTTTATTTAAAAAACATCTTACAGGTGGTATACCTCCTCAGTGATCTTTAAAGGTCAACAAATTTAGAGCAGTCATCTTTTTTTAAAAAACAAAAAATTTGTATTTTTTTTAAGTTTTCAACTCTTCTAAGTACTTGTCATGAGATAAACAGAAATTTGTTGTAAAAAAAATTTTCATTGTCGCCTGTAGTTTGTTTAAAAACTAATGCAAAGAGCTTTGCTATTTAAGTCTTCTTTACAGAAAAAGTAACTGTATCCTTGACATTTTAACATGATGTGGTTTAATTTTCAAAATTGTATCTATAAATAAATAGATGAATAAATTTCAGTTTTAAAGGTATCTCTATAACCATAACAAGGTACCATTTTATTTACAATTTCAAGTATATCATCAGTTTTTTTCAGTGGTTACTACCTAGACTTTTTTCAAAAAAACACTGGTTGTATAAAGCAGTCATTTATACTGAGAATGTAACTGCAATGGGGCATCTTTCTTTTACTGCTCATAAAAAGATACATAATCTACCAAATATCAAAATCTAAATATTAGAAAAACTCATACATTCATCCAGCTATACAGCACACTATCCCAAATGAAATATGTTTAACCCATGATAATCCCTTCTCACTGTTTTCTATGCATCTTCCAATAGCATTCTAACAAGGAATGTGTTTTAGTTTGTTCCCATATTACTTTGCAAGTAATATTTCAACTATGCTATTTTTACCAGGGAAAGATAAATTTGTGTCTTAAGGAATT
>RJWT010012079.1:0-22733 GCA_004365215.1 Cuniculus paca
TTTTTTTTTTTTAATTTAGGGATGCATCAGTTTTCAGTACATGGTTTTTGTTTTCTCACCTTTTATTATATCACAGGTAGCAAACATGCAACCCCCCCAGTGTTCTTTTCCTTAGATTCAAAGGTGTCAGATCATAGTAGATCACTGATTCCCCATCTGTTCTAGTCATTACAGAAACTGTCACCTAGGACTTTCTGCTTTGCCCTTCAAGGGGAGTATTTGCTGGACGACTGCCAGGAGCCCCTTGACTGTTGTTCCATGTGATACCTCACACAGAACTGCAAACTAATTTAACTGAAAGACGGGGTAGAAATCAAGGAAAGCTCCATATATTGATCAGTCATCAAGCCTATGAATAAAAGGTAAAAATAGCAAAAAGTATACATCAATAAGAAATAAACCACCAGCAAATAACTGGCTCTAATCTGTCTCATTTTCTGCCTCTATCTCTTCAAAAAGACCAAGAACAATGAGAGATCTTTTCTCATAAAAATGAATTAATACCTGAATAACAAAGATAAAAAGGACACCCCACCCATCAATTTGAGCTATGTTATAGAATTATAAAAGTGAAGTCAAACTTTGCTCATCTTTTTGAATTGTCAAAGTAAGGAAAGATTTTTTTGGATAATAAAAAATTCCAGATTTTCTTGTTAAAAGTAAGGAAATCATGAATATATTTTAAAATGCATGGAAGGTGAGCTGAGTTTGGTGAGCTGTGATTTCTGATGAAGGGGTAGACTCCTCTCCTTGCCACTGGCTTGCTTCAGGGCTGGGGCTGCATAACAACAAGCTTCCTTTGGATTTTAGTACGAAATGGACATTTGAAATGAAGTATTTAACACGTCTATAACACCTTTCATGTTCAGAGCTCAAAGAGCTTTATAAAATCCAATTAATTCATCAAGCTTCATAAACCCCGAAGGACATACACAATTACAGCTCTCCATGTGGCTTACAGTGATGGCAAGGGGTCAGACGAACGGCTTAACCAAAACAGACTTCAACCATCCAGCTCTGAACTGTTACAAACCTACATAAAGTCAGGGGCTCAAGAAAGAATCTGGAAATCAACGACAAAGTCTAAGAACTGTGAGTTGGCTTAGAAATGCACACAATAGCGCAAGCTCAGTGCCAATACTCTGGCCAACTCTGGCCATCTCTACTTGGGCAGAGGTTTGGATCCAATTACAAGACCGCTCCCTCAACTGCCTGCTTTTGTAAGAAGACGATCACATGCTAGAAGTCTCTGTGACATTCCAAAGGAAATGTATGAAACTGGTAATAGGAAGAAACAGTTTAGTCTCACAATAATAATTATAAACACTAAGCCAGTTTTCACAGTGTATAATCAGTTTCCAGAAAACCTGAAATGCTTCGGGAAGCTTGTAACATTTTAAAACCTGGTATCCAGGCAGAATCTGGTTTACTAGTTCTAGCAGAGTACAAAGACTTTGTGAATGAAGCATATAATTTTTTAGTAGAAAACTTCACTTTCGAAACATAGTGATTGAAGGGGGAAAGACAGGAGTCCTGTGAGTTTGTTCTGGGCCATAGGCTTCTCTTTGGGGAGCATAGCCAATTAGAAAGCACTCCGAGACCACAGCAAGATCTAGTGTGTGCCTCAGGAACGTACAGTTAACCAGACTTGCCCTTGTAGCTGGCAACCTTGTGTGAATCATCTCAAGTCTCTAAGCCTCGGTTTTTTCACATGTCAGTGAGAGTAATGCTACCTACTCCCCTGCAGTTGTTGACAAGAATAAGTGAAAATAAATCTGTTAAGTGCCTAATGGGTTCCCAATAAATCATAGAATGTAATTTAGAAAATCATTTCTTCCTTATCTTCCCTAAACCTCAAACCCTTTGAACTCTTTTAGGGCCCGGAAAGAACATTCCTGTGCGTAGGTGATCACAGGCATTCCCTATGCACCAGTCATGAGCCTAGCGGTAAACAATCACTATATGTGAGGACGCAGAGATCAAGGAATGGCAAAAATGAGTACTAGAGTCAAGGACCATTACTTCCACAGTGAAGGGCATTGGTAGAAAATTCCACTCATTTTCAAAGAAAGTTTGTCTTCAATTGATGGAAGATCTAGAAAGCAAATTGAAGTTCAATTTAATGACCTCAAAATCATAGTAGCTCACTGATAGGAGAAGTAGCTCTTTGAGAGTAGTAAACAGCAGATTTTTAGTGCTGGACTGGAATTTTCCTACTACATGTGGTACTCAAACAAATATATCTTTAACAATATGTAATCACATTAAATATCCATGATTTCACAAACATTGATTTATTAAATCCTCACAATAACTTCATAAAGTGGATATTTGTCTCTCCCCGTTTACACCTTAGGCAGCAACAGTTAGTTGAGTGGACCAAATACCAGAGGGTAACCAGCTTGGGGAATGTTATAGAAAGATACTGTAGGCAATGTATAACATATGTCTGCCATTTACTTTTCACAACAATTATATATATGATTGATAATATGTGAGAATACTCTAGAACATAGGCTAATTGGGATATATGGACAAATGACAAGCAAGACAATTCTTTTCAGTCTCAAAATTCTATTTTAATTTCAAGAATTAACTTTTTTTTGCAAATGGGCTATCTGACTTTAAAACTTCTGTATCATAAATAGTACTATTAATGCTTCTTTCTGTTTTATTAATATCAAGGCATGATAAAGAAGCTAGACAATGGTGTCTTCTAAGCTGCATTTATTGATGCTTATTATGCACCAGGCAAAATGCTAAATATGTAACATGAGTCTGTTGTTAATTGTTCTCAGAGCAACACTATAGGATGAGCACTGCTACTACTGTGACCTTTCTATGAAGTGAAGCACACAAAACTGGAATAATCTGCCGATGGTTACATGGCTAGCAATGACAGAGATGAGAATCAAAATGAGGTATATTTAATTCCAGGATACGCAGTCATAATCACTATGTTAAATGGTATTGCATAGAGTGCTGCAACTCATTTTCATAGATTTTAATTAGTAAAAGTCTCAACTGAGGCCACATACATGTGAATAAATCCTGGTGGTATGATTAATAAATTCAAAATTGGCATTTTCACATACCCTTTTCCAAGACCAATACTGTATTTTTATTTAACTAAGGGCTTTATCTTTAGCTGTGCTCAGAATTATGAATCTATGACATTTTAATAATAATCATCAGATCTGATGCCTTTCTGAGACATTTTTATATATTCTAAGCATGGCATGGGAAAACGTTTTGGTTTAAAACTATTTCACAGGGAAAACAAAGTTGAGTTAATTTAAATTAGTCTCTACCCATCTCAAACTCAATGAGAAATATAAATCAAGTTTATTTTTAGAAAAATAATTAACAAGTCAGAATACAGCAAACTTTTAATCATACCATTTAATATAATATCCTATTGTTCAGTTCTTCATTATGGATAACTAAGAAAGGAAGCTAGAAAGAGAAGAGAAAAGGATTCCAGAGATGATGAGGGGAGACAGAAAGACACAGCTAAACCTGAGGAACAACTGACTGAAACCCTAATGAATAATGTCCACCTGCAATGCATTTGTCCTCACTACCCTGGTCTACACCCTCAGCTAAGAGAGACTTCATGCAGCGAGTATATAATAAATGGTTAATTAATAAAGGAGTAAGTCCAGAGCATGAAGTTTTATTAGGTGAGGTCTCAATTTTATTGCTTTTGTAGCTGGTAGTGCAAAAGCCCTGTGTTCAGTCACCAGTACAAAAAAAACTTATTTTGTACCTTTACCAGCCATAGCATAATCTATGGGCACTTGACTGCAGATCCAAGCAAATAAAAGGTCCATTTTTATTCAAACATAACGATAAGTGATAAGATAAATTTACAAAACTACCATAAATGATTGGTCAGAGCATCTTAATAAGCGATTACTCTTCAAGTCAGAAGAATTCTAAGTCAGTTTTGCTGCTATCCATTTTTCATTATAGAAACTTTGTGTTTGATCTCCATTGATCACCTGAGCAATGCATCATTCAAATTCATATTCATAACCTAACAACACGCAAACTATCTCTGCGTACTTTAGATCCATTCAAGAGTTTTGCTCTTCTACATCAATGAACTGTATTTGCTGTCGCTGGTGTACACCAGACTCCAGGAGTCCTCAGTACCTGCTGCTTATCCAGACGCATCCTCTTGGCCGCATTTCTGCTCTCGCTCTCACAAGCTGAAGCCAAGATACTCTCGGCTACTGCTGAAGTAAGGTGGGAAGGAATAGGTCGAGACTAAAAAAAAAAAAAAAAAGAGAGAGAGAGAAAATATGAAAAAATTATTAACAGTATCATTACCAGGCCAATGCAATTCTCCAAACAGCTCAGAGGACCATCAATATGCGCAGGAGTATCCATCTATTTCAACTGACATTATTTCAATAGAGAGAGGAAATGGAAATTGTAAAGATGAAAAATGAAAGCTAGTTAGAGATTAAAACTATAGTTACAACACAGATCCATCGTTATTCCTAGAGCCCCATTGTCGCAAGTATTTAGTTAGGCCATTAAGGTAGAGGTGGAGCCAGTAGTGGCCAAAATTACTGACTGGATTTTGCAAATAAAACAAGTCCTTTAGTCTTTTTGTAATACAGGACAATGCACACATACAAAACAAAACAAAACAAAACGACAGGGCTGAAACAGAGTTGAAAAACTAAGACACTCAGACCATGTCAAACAATCTTCATACAAATATTAAGGATGTTTATAGTCTAAATTCTGACAAGTGATGTGATTAAAATGCTTTAAGAACACTGTAGTTTAAATATAAACTAAGAAGTTAGGCCTAGAATGATATGATTTCCAAATATCCAGTTTGATGTTTTAGATATGAGATTATTTGCCTATGTGTGTAAATGCATGCTTTTTTATTTATACAATAGAGATTATATTAATAATTTAATAGGTACTTCTGGAAATCCATCATATATATGTGTATATATATATATATATATATATATATATATATTAGTCCCCCAACTAAGCTCCCAATTAGCTACAATTTTTTAAAAAATTTTATTATATATATATAATTTATTTATTTATTTTTGTGGCACCAAGGATTGAACTCACAACTTCGCACTTACCAGGCAAGCACTTACGCCACTGAGCTAAATCCCCAACAATTAGCTACGAATTATTTGCAACTCTCCATATGATTTTTTATAATCATAGAAAAGTTTTCCATTCTTTTTTCCCAAATTACATGAAAAATCATCTAGCTGAAAGATGAAGTATTTAATGACACACAACATTTTTAATTAAGATAAGCAAATGATAGAAAAGTAACATGAAAATTAAACCACATGAATAGTAATGTAAAATTACAAAATAAAATAAGGTGGCATGTACAGTGCATGCCACCTTAGAGTTTTCTAAGCCTTAGTCCAAAATAGGTACAGATAACATTGCTTAGATGTCTCTGAACTAACTGAGATCTTTTCAATTTTCATAAAGGAAGTCGAATGGGGCTCTTTCTGTACATTCCATTTATTAACTTTGACATGTAATACATTAGCCAATTGAATAATTGGGTCTATGTCTAAAATAATATTCTTAAAACGACTATATTCAGACAACAATTCAGATACATCTCAGTGGGATTTGTGTAATGTGGAAAGAAACCAGACTCTGACCTCAGGTGAACTAGGAAGCAGTTTCTGAGGCTACCTCTGCAGACATCCTCACTGCTTCTACTTCCAAAGTAGCCTCTGAAGGCACAAGGCAGGCCCAGTACAGGGACCTCACGGGACAACCTGTGAGATGTCTTGGCTGATGGATGGACAGCTCTGACAATAAAGCAGCAGGATCATTAGAATCCTCCCTCTGCAAAAAGAGAGGGGCCCCTGAAATGGGAGAGAAAATGCAGCAGAAGATCCTGGGAAGGCGATCAGAAGGGCATGTCTGTGCTTTGACAATGGTGAAAATGGTCAAATGAAATGAACATAAAAAAGGTGTCATACAGTAGCAGAAGTACAATCTTAAAAGTCATATTGTCTCTTCATTTTATTTCCTACTTCACCAAGTATGTGAATAAAGCAGGCTGGTCCAGAACCAAATAAATATTAGGCTATAAATCATATGTCATTAAAAGATGACCCCTACCTAGCTCAATTCTATAAGTTACATGGGAATTCAGTGTCTATTAATGTTCTTCTTGCATAAATAATTTTTCAAGGCAAAGGTGTTACAGAAAATGTGGGAATAAAGATATTGCATTGTGAAAAAAGAGAAATTGTTTGAGAGTAATTAGCACTATGACAACAGGAATCAGAGTTCACACTTTCATAAACTACATTATTAGACCCTTCATCTGGTTCCAGGGATGGAAATAATGCTCTTTAATGAAACATCAGCAACTTTTCTTTCTTTCATTTCAATTTTTGATAGCCACATAAGATTCAGAGATACATAGTTCTATTTTTAATAGCCCTATTTTTATATCAGACATTTCTCTTCCAAATTAGGATTTTACAAAGCTAAGGCATTGTATTAAACTCATTGAATTATATTAATAAACATACAAGTTTCTTAAATGTATGTTTGCGGAGCAGGAAGAACAGAAAGAGAACCAAGTTTTTAAATTAAAGCCATATGGTAGTATTTCTTTTCAAATCATTTTTCATTTTAATAACAAAGAAGAGACATCTTTTACTAAACTAGTAACAGTTATTTATCATAATAATTACATAATTTATGCAACTAATACTTTTCATAAGATTTTATGTAACTTCACTAGAACTGTAGTCTCTAGGCCAGATGTGTTAAACTGCTTCTCTCTGAAACTAGACATGGGTCCTTCCTGAGAAAAATGAGAGACTTTGAGTTCACCTGATAATCTTCTATGTCGAGATTTGAGAAAAAAATTAACTTTGAAGTAGAGTAGTTATATACTCTTTCCTTCTGAGTGAAAAGACAAACAGAGCAAAGACACATGATTCAATATTGTCCATGTACATATGGTATAATTTTAAAAATAGAATTGTTCTGAGTTTATTATAGAATCATAATTTGATCATTGTAATGACCATATAAATGATTTGGCATCATCTTTCTCTGATGCTTGCAGAAACTTGAAGTCAGATAGATTAAGCAGCTTGCCAAAGAAAAAATTGAACTAAGTCTAGAAGCTAGGTTTTGAGTTTTCTAATTCAACTATTTCTTCCCCTGTGTTCTGTTCTTTACTTAGTACTTTTACATAGTTTGTCACTAGTAAAATATTCTCAAAATTCTTGTATAAAAACTGTTGAACTCAACTAAAAACTAAGCTGACTAAAAATAACCTATCCATGGCTAATATAATCATGATTGATTCATGCTCATTGAACAGAATAGCAAAATAAAATAATATCTGGAGTACAGTCTAATATATATATTTCAAAAAATTTTCTGTATCTCAAATATATCATAAATGTTTATTTCTCAATGGAAACTCATGAAATTCTAATTTAATTTCAGATTAATATTAAAAATAGTTCATTCCTATTGAGTGCTTAGGATGGTCAGCTATAAATACAAAAAGGTTTAGAATCCTTATCTGAGCCTCCAAATAAGCCTTAAAAATATTTTATAGAAAATTATAAATTTCCCAAGACCATGCAACTATATATGTAGAAATACTTCATTCAAATATAAGCCTGATGGTAAATTGGAAATAATCCATAGCAAGGAATTATTCTCATTTTACAACTAAGACCCTCAATGAGCTTTAAAAAGTCTAGAAATCTTGAACACTAAAGAGGAATTCTTTTAAAACTGATCGCATTTTGTGCTTCAGCCTAAATGTTCTAATGTCATTCTACGATGATTGAAATTCTTCTCTTATATTTTCTCATTAATTACTTAAAACCCTTCATTAATAGCATAAAGATAAAAAGGTAACTTGTTGCATGAAACCACAAGTTCTAAACTGATGCAATCTAAATTCATAAGATTTGAGTATTGGAGTATCCAGAAGTGCCAAGAAATAAATTATGATTGTATATGAAATATAATCAAGCTTGGTTTCACATCCAAAATGAGAATGCAGGAGCAAGTCACGGAAATTCTTTCCCTGCTTTGAGGTAACCATGTTAGAAATCCTTTCACTTCTAACACTGATGAACCAGTAATAAATGCCAGGCCTCCCTTCTACAAAGAGCTCATTAATGCTGTACCCAGTTATAAGGTTCTGAAGATGAAAGCTGTCAGCTTATTTTTCCTCCCCATTTGACTTCTCTCCATGTCCCAGCTCAAAAGTACTCATATCAAGAAAGTGAAGAGGTAATTAACTAATTGTGCTTCTAATACAACTTTATCAGAGAAAAATTTAAAATGATTATTTAGTATAAACTCTAAAAATCATTGTCATCCAAAATCTCTTTCCATTAGCTACTGAGAGCTTATCCTAATATCACTGCTTTAAGGTCTTCCTGGCACATAATCGCAGGGTGTGCTGAGGATTTATAGGCAGGTGCCATCAGAGTCAAGGCCTAAAGATTCCCTAAGAGTTAAGAGTGGCCATGAAACACAAAAGCTTCCATGTAACAACAGGAGGCAACAATATTTTCCCAGAAATATCATTTGCAAATGATTAAGTAAAATAGCTTATGAAAAACTGCCTTCTCTTGCAGGTGGAAGACATGTTAGTAAATATACTTTTTGGTATATATCTTAAAAGATGATTAAAATAATGATAAGATGTATATAATTATACACTGTCCATGATCTGTACCTACACTGGGGAAATCTGTTCCTATTTTTTTCTCTGAATATAAGATGCTGCAATCACTAATTATCTCTTCATAATTAACCGTCATTCCTAACTGGGATGTGAGTTGAACTTTCCCCAGCACTTTTCTTATCATAATAATTATCTAGGCTCAAATCAGTGGTGGCTGTTTTGTCCAACAGATGGCTAAATTGTCACATGGAGGTTTTTGAGTTTAAAAAGTCACATTTTAATTGGAATTTAAGATGTGATTGCTATTGGCACAATGTAAATCTGTCTTTCCTTACAGGTGCAAGTGAAACTTGTCACCACACCAACAAGCTATTCCATCTTTTGGTCATAAAACTGTAAAATTAAACAACTTTATGGTATCCTGAACTTTGGGTGTATATCTAAGAATTGTTATCATTATAAAAAAGCTTTGAAAAACCGAAAATATAAGGTTATGCTTATGGGTTAATGTAATGATGTTTTCCATATTTTAATGTATAAGTAAAGCTAAATCAATTATTAACCAAGGCCAGATTGGGAACAACTGTGACATCTACTAAAGTTTTAAATATGACAGTCTCTTAATTGACAATTAAAATAAATGATTTAATAATCAGACTTAGGTAGGGTCCTATGCTAAGATTATTTCTTCTAATTTTGCTACTTTATAAAATACATAACCAAGAATTCCTTAACTTGGATGATATGTACATACTCTCTCCCCAAAGTGGTATGTTTATGCCTAAAGGTAAAGTTTTACATTCTGTGTAGAAGAAAGTTTTAGCTCCTTAATAGAAAGGATCTCTTTTTTGACCAGTAGTTTCATTCATAGACCTAAGTCAGAGACAGTTCAGCCCCCAAGTCAGAATGACCTTGTATTATTTCATAATCCGCTAGTTGCCTTCTATGTGACTGTTTTTGTGATTTAATCACTTTGAGCCCTAGTCATCCTCCCAGGTATCACTAGTTCTCCCTTTATAAACGGAAAAACAGCCAGGACATAATGAATAGGAAAGATAATGTCTGTGTCATAGATAATGTTATGAAATAATGCAAGTACATTGACTACAGTCTTCACTTGTTTATTCAAGTTCAGAAATATGAACATAAATAATTATCATTATTATCTCTGACATTATAAGAGTTTGCTTTGCAAACTAGAACAATGTGTAGGACATAGGATTTAACGTATATCAAATAAAGTGCATTTGGAACAGATTTACAACTTTTTGTCAGAAATTCTTAAAAACTAATATAAATTGCAATGATTTTTCAAAAACTTGGGCTAAACTCAGTTGGTAAAAAAGGGACATAAGAATACATAATATCCTTTCATTTTCTTAATTTATTTACCATGGCACTGCAGAAATACAAATACATTTGTATATGTGATATTTTTCCAGACTCCACTATGAATGTTATACAATAAGAATTTGTACTCAACCATGTCATAAAATCTGAAAAGTTCTGGGCTCTGAACCATAGACCATTCAAGATTTCAGGTAAGGATTGTTGATATAGGCAAAACAGTAAACTGCCCTTAATCCAACCTGCATGGCTTTGATAAGAGATGCTAAGTAAAGTGCTGTGTGGACCTGACCCGGCTTTCTGAGCAATCAAGGGAACTCAGCCCTTTGTTCTCAGTGGTTGACCCAGAGTTGACATTTTATCCAAACAGGACCAATGGAGCTGATATTCAAAGGTGGAGGGTTACTCTTAGGGGCTTACCAAACATTGATGGCAATGATTCCTAGCAGGTAGCAGGGACTTATCCGAGAGGTCAGTCAATATAGGAGAGAAGCAGTAAAGAAATTAGAAAGCTGCTAACCCCAGCTTTTGAGTCTATACATCTATCTATGGGTTTCCCTGTTTCTTGGGAAAATTGCTCTAATTTAAAGGGAGTTTGAAAATGTGTTTTTAACAAAAGTCAAATATATACTCATTAATCTTTATCTAGGCTTTTGTTATAAGTATACCATTTACAAATTAATGATCTATACCTTGGCATTAATTTTTTAATATTATTGGCCATTAATAATGATCTTTTGCAAACACATGGAAATTAATGAGTCATGGTTGATATTTAAAAGCATAGTTTGGCTAATGTCAGGTTTAAATAACTCTAATCAAGATGCAAGATAACTAAACATGCTTTCAGCTTTAATTTTTGTTTTTGCAGTGTTGGGGATCGAACCCTGAGCCTTGTGCATGCAAACTACATGTTCTACCTCTGAGCACACACATATTTTCATTTTTAACAAAGTAATCCTTAATTTTAACTTCCATAAAGAAACATCATTTAATCCTGAAAACATGTGGTTACATATTATTACAATAAATTGTAGATCATGATACTTTCCTGAATATTTTGTGAAATCAAAACTGTATACTAATTCCATTCACACAATTACCATCACTATTTATTCACAGTAATTGTCAAATAGGCAGAAAATACTTACAAATCAGTGTCAATAGTTAAAAGAAAAATTAAAATTAAATGTTATATACCCATATTCTTTAAAAAGAAGGAAAATTCCGTATAATTCCCACTACTTTGTAGAATAAGGCAGAATAATGCAGTTCAAAGCCAACTTGGAATATTTAGTGAGACCCTGTCTCAAAATATTTTTTTAAGAGCTCAGTGATAAAACACTTGTCTATCATATTCAAATTCTTTGTTGAATCCTGAGTACTGTACAAACAAACAAACATTTAAAATACATTAGGCTAGATTTTTAGATAGCAATAGTTTTTAAAACTAAAATACCAATTACAAGATACTGTGTGAAACATATAGTGAACAATTAAAATTAACTTATCTCTTAACCAATTCCTATCACAAAGTAGCACGTTAGTTAAATATCCATTCACTCGATCTTTCACTCAACAATTTTAATTCAGCTGAATTGAACACGAATTGAGGAGCTTTCATAAGCAACTCTGCACTACATGAGACACTGTGGGTGATACAGAGACAAACAAGTTAAAAACCATAGCACTTAAGGAACATAACTTCTTATTAAGGAGCTAAGGCTTGTATATAGATAACAGTGATATAAGACAGGATAAAATGAAACTACAAAAAATGTACCACAAAGTACAATTTGCACACAGAAGAAAGAAAGATTTGAGGCTGCTCATAGCTAGAAGTGAGATTTGAATAGATAAAAACATCCTTGGTTCCATCTTCCAAGTGGTTAAACAGACTGAGAGAGCAAGAGGGTTTCCCAGTAAAGGCAAGCATGGGAATCAATTTCAGATTAGCATTTTATCATGCTCGTCACATGCACCAGGTATTTACATTTGTTATTTCAAATACTGTTGGTTTTCTCTTGTTAAGATAAGTGCATTTTTCCCATTTTTTTTACCATGAAGAAACTGAAGCTCCAGGATACAAGGTCCACAGGTTGGAAAAGCATAGACTAGAGCCAAATCCATTGAGTATAAAATCAGGGTGATTTCTTCAGATTTGCACACCCATGTCGCTTGTTTCCCATTGTTTACTCCTGGGTTCAGCTGCCTCCTTTGAGTCCAGATTCAGCTTGTATTATACTTGGTAGTTGCCTGGTGTACTGTTTTTCTTTCTTACTTAGAACATAAGAATGTAGATCAGCATTGAATTGCAAAGAAAAGTAGGTGTTTTAAAACTTTGAAGTCTGGGACAAGAAATTGTTCAGTCTAATTGCTTTTCTCTTTCAGATATTTTGTTGTTTCTTCCTAGTAGTATGTTTAAGAATCTCTTTGCTCTGTAGTTATTTTACTATCATTTTCCTAGAAATAGGTTTATTTTATTTATACTTTTGAGTACTGCTTTTTTTTTTCTGTGTTTTTAGGATTTATGGTCCAACTGATTCTGAAAATTCTTCATAATTTCTTTGAATGTTGTCTCTTCCTTAATTTCTTCTCTGGAATGCCTGTTAGAACTATCTCTATTATCGTACTCCATCTTAAATTCTTTTTCATATTTCCCCTCTCGTTTTTCCTTATGTGGGTAATTTCCACACTTTAACGGTCAGTTTATTGATTTTCTTGTTGGCTAAATATTATATTCTATTTCATCCAACTAGTAAGGTTTTAATTTCATTGCTTCTGACGACCGATATTTTTACTTTTGGAAGTTGAAAAGTGAGGTTTCTTAACATCCATTTAACAAAAGAGTTGTTTGTATAGAGTTCCAGCTTTCTATAGCTTTCGTTTTATGTTCTTGCTTGGTCACAAACTGAAATCTACATATCCTGAATTCTGTGATCATTCAGCCCCCATCCTTCATCTTCCTGTGTCTCCATTCGCTTTCTCTGTCTTCCTAGCCTGTTATACAACCTAAGAGCTTACAAATCTGACTATGAGTTTGCTAGCCTTTGCAGGTGTCTAGAAGTTTTCTTTCTTTACCTTTTGAGCTTTTCTAGGTATTAAAAGCATCATTATATTGGAGGCAGGATTTGTGATTGTAACGGGATGAAGCCAGTGCAGTGCACCAGGAGCTTTATGTTATCTTGCTAAAACTAAAAAGTTCAATGAGGAGCAACTGATAAATGTGGTGGCTACATTCTTTAAAACTCAGTTATTCTTTATTTTTAATACATTTAGTAAAGAATGAACAAAGGGTGCTCACAATCTCTGAGTCAAGGAAAAATATGAGGACCAAGAGAAAACATATTAAGACAAGCAGCAGCAGTGCTGTGTGGTGGACTAAGATGTGAAAGGAAACAATTTAGCATGTTAAAAGAAAAAGTCGATAGAAACAGGTATCAGACCATACCTTAAAAATTCCCTATACATCATTACACATAGTGCCTCAACAGTCCTCCCCTTTATAAAAATTGAGACTCAGAAACATCACATAACTTGCACAGGAATTGAAGTAAGCTAGAAATTGAACTCAGATCTATTAAAAAAGTCATCTTCTAAAATATTATTGTATAAAATTTAGGGTTTTTTCTGAGATTTTAGAGTTTTGTACTACAGTAGTCAGCACTGAGAAGGATGACTCCAGGAATAAAAACAAATTGATCACAAAGCCAATGAAGCTGAGGCACCAGGGTCCTCCACTGAACAGGTCTTCTGAGTGCTGGAGTTTGTAGATGTTCTGCACATTCTATGGGTGAAGCCAATTGAAAATCAGGAAGCTTATGTGTAAGTGTACATGAAATTGTCTAAAGAAATGTTTGGAGAGAAGGGTTTGAATCTTAAAGATTTCAGAGGTTGCAGAATACAGTATTTCAAGTGGTATGTTCTTAAACTAAACATTCATTTTTCTGCTTATAATTTCATATTTTTGAGAGAAGCTCCTAGTATTTTAATGCTCACGCTTCACAAATGTTAGTTTTGGCTTTGCTTTAGGCATAGTGTGCATAGAGGAGTATTTGGTGGAATCAGAGAGTTGCATTAGAAAGATTATGCAAGACTCTAGGTACCTGGGATAAAAGGCCAAAACAAAGATAGCAAGTAAAATTGGAAATTACAGGGTTTATTTGGAAAGTACACCTAAGGAAAAATAAAATTTGGTGAGTAAGAGAATGTTATCCTAAATTTGTAAAGGGTTATGTAAATTACAATAGTAAACAGAAGTAGGCAAATCAAGAGGGATCTACTGTTGGTTTAGTAAATGAAGTGGGATATCTCAAGGAGGAGTGAGGGAGAATGCAGAGCTCAAGGTGATGTAACAAAACTTGTTCTGTTTGACATTTGCAATGAATTACCAAAGCTTTGCAGATGATTCCTATTCTACTTTGAGAATAAGGTAATGCACACAAAGGCAGATATTTGCAACTGTGGGTAGGGTAAAATACAGTTCTGGGCCAACCACAGACTTGTAGGAATTTCCCTAAAGCAAAGAAGGTAAATAAAGAGGTATAAAAACAATAGTCTCAAGAATAGTCTCAAGAAAATGAAGGCAATAGCTGATTTTGTGGAAAACAGTCATGTGACTTTCATAAGAACCAATCCAGTATAGTGGTAAGAACCAGAATCTGAAAGGTCTGAATATGAGTAACTAAGTAGTTAGTGGACACTGGTGTTAAAAGCAAGTAAAAAAGTATTCCACTGAGAAACTTGACAAAGAAAAATGTAAAATATTAAATATATCCCTTGCCATCAGAGGGTATATTCTTAGGCAAAAAAAAAAAATTATCCTCACTGTTAGTGAAACAGAAAAACTGAACATGTAGGAGAGAAGATGTGGTTGGGAACCAATGTCATAAAAAAGGTAGACTCTAACGTGGAAGCAGGGCTGGCCAGGTTATTTGTCTAGAGCAAATAGGGTCAGGATCCATCCTCTGTAAATATAATGGAGAATACTTGAGAATTTTTAGATAGTTACAAAAATGTTAAAATGCTTGTGCAAGCTCTTTGAGTGATGACTAAGGACAAAGGTTTATCTATGTTAAGAATGGCTATAATGAAGTAGAGATTCAGATCACTGAAATTGAAAATGGGAAAAAAGTGTGAGATCAGAAGGTGAGATATCAAAAATTTTCACGGGAGTATTATAAGAATTAAAAATACTATAAACAAAGCACTTGGAGGAAGTGAAAGTATCTTGGGGGATGGCAGCTGCTAACTATAAGAGGAGGGCAAGAGTTGGAACAAATATCAAGTAGAGAGTTCAAAGAAAATGTTTCCTAGTTAGCATCAATTAAGTTAATTGGTCATAAACAGGAAATGTACATAGTTGTGTCCATGTGTGAAGAATAATGGAAATAATACTTGTAATAGCTACACATGTAATGTAAATGTTTAAGATCTTCTACTTAATCTTGTATGAAGGACTAAGAATACTTCTGATTGAATTTTCAGTTTAAAGAAGCATTTTAATTCATTTTTATAATACCTCTAACTGATAAACAGTGAACAACTAATGTCACAATAGTTGTGGCAATGGTTATGCTATCAGGGATACTATCAGGGAAGCTGTGATTTTTTTTTTTGTCTTTTTTGAGACAGGGTCTTACTACACAGGGTCTCACTAGGCTGACCTTGAACTCACTTTGTGATCCAGGCTGGCCTCGAATTCAGAGCAATCTCCTGCCTCCTGCCTCCTGAGTTCTGGGAATACAGGCATGTACCACCATGCTTGGCTAAAGTTGTGAATTTAAAATAAACTCTGAACTTTCTACACTGAACAGCATTAGACAAGTAAAAGCAAACACTGTGAGAAGTCAAGTTCTCTCAAAGGTATGTGATTTCTTTAATATAAAAGACTTATTTACTGATGTTTCTGGAGCTAGATATTTCCTTGTTCAAAAAGTTATCTCTTGCTTGCTCTTTAAACTAAGTGTTAGGTCCACCACAAAAATCAGTACACCAAGATAAACAGAACAACTGGGACATTTGAAAGAGTTTGGCCCCAGAGAGAGACAGAAAGACAGATGTTGAGCTGTACAGTCCTGGTGATCAGAACTGATAAAAACACTTTATTTTTTCAAGAGAAATACTTTTCTTGCATTAAATTCTAAAAGAAGTCTCTAAAATGAGGTCTTATATATGGAACATTTTGTAGGCTAATGGACAAGGTTCTTGGCCAAATTTTTAAAATCTGTGTAAGACGTTATATAAACAAAGTCAATCACATACTATTTAAAACAATCAACTAGGGGGCTGGGGCACAAGTGCCTTCCTGGCAAGCAAAAGGTTGTGAGTTCGATCCCCAGTACCAACAAAACAATCAACTGGGAAATTTCCAAGAAGTTGAAGTTATCAAATTTAAACACATAGGCTACTTGGCCTAACTGTACTATGACAAATTTTGGGATGTAAAAGAAATAATGGACTAAAAATTTCTTAGTCTACACCACCCCTAAATATCTTGATTTAAGTTTTACAGAAATATATAGAGTTACATTCAATGTGGTAAAAGTGTCTCTATGCAAATTTAGGAAACAAGAGCAAGAAACCTTATCATATAACAGAGATGATACTTAGTAGGGAGTAACTCCCTCTGATTCATAAATCTTTGCTTCTGTCATTTCTACAGTTGAATTTAAGATCAAGATGTCTTGATGTCTCAAAATGTATGTTTCAAACAATGAACAACTATTCTTCAGAGACGTACCTGAAGTAACTTGGGAGTCAAAGCTACACTATAGAATCAATAACAATTTAATACATAATATTTACCTGAGGTTAATTTAATGGCTTTACACTCATCAAGTTTACAATTCAGTAAAAACTCTGACAGTATTCTGAGTCAAACTTATTAGATTTTTCTTTAAACATGCACTTTTACATCTAACACTGAGGATTTTTTTGATTTGAGATGATTGGTAATAGAGAATTGGTGAAAATGTGTAGAAAAGAATCATTATAGTTATTATGCTTCATGTATTATGGAAACTATTTGGAGCATGACAGAAATTTCTGCTGCTCAAGAAATCAAGACCCGTGAAGGATTTGATAATTCCAGTAAAATAACTATGTATAAATATATATTCTAAGATTTGTATGCATCAAGCGAAGCCAATTAGAAGCATTTGTGGTTGGCATGGAAATTCATTCAAGGATAGTGTAGGATAATTAAACATGAACAGATTTTGTATTAACAATAGAAGAAAAGTAGTCAAAGTGAATGTTAAGATTCTAAAGTTTATTACGGATACATACGGTGTTAAACTACTTCTAGGGGAGTATCCCTTTGAATTTCTTCAAGTCAGTCAGAAGCCTCTAATTCTGTATTTTCATGTTTCAGTCTACTTATGGTACCGTCTGACTGTAGAAATCTTAAGTTAATGGAAGAGCTGAGTTTGTGAATGCTAGTTTCATTTTACAATACAGATTCCCTTACTAAATAAGTTTGCATTTTTATAATTCTGTCTTATGAAAATATTATAAAGTTCTTTATTGGTTTGTTATATATTGCTGAATAGCTCCATCTAAAAGTAATCACACATTTTAAATGATACATATCTTCACATCTACCTATACAAAACACAGTAGAGGATGTTCTTTAATGTTTCAACTTAAAAAATTGTCCTGTGGATGTTATCTTATATTAAACTTAAAAATTATGGGGACAAAATTATTCGTGGAAAAAATTTAGTTGTAATTACTGCCTTCACTAACCATGCCCCCCTTAGTATTCTGCATAACTATGGATGCCAAAAATGCCACAAATTCTATATATGCTCCATGACATTAAAGCAAACTATAAAAAATTTAAAATTTCAACTGTGTTCCTATGCTTTTTAAGTGATCCCAAAAGCCCATGTATTGAATGAAGGCCCAGTCCCCATCCTATAGTGCTACTGGGAGGTGGTGAAAACTTTTAAGTGGCATGACCTAGGAGGAGGATGTTATGTCAAAGGGGGCACATCCTTCAAGGGTATATTGGAATCTGGGCCCTCCTCTGTCTCCCATTGCTTCCCACCTGTCATGAAATGAACTACTTTGTTCTGTCACATGCTCTCTACCATAATGTGCTGCCTCACCACAGGCTTAAAAGCAACAGAGTCAACTGTCCATGGAATAAATTATCCAAAGTTTTGCACTAGCCAAACTTTCCTTCTTATAATGTGATCACCTCAGGTATTGTGTCATAGTGATAGAAAGCTGACTAACCCATGTCTACCTGGATAGCTAACTCATTTAACCCAGATAGTGGGTTTGATTTGTTATTTCCAAAGGTACATTACTGTATAATATAAAAAACAAAAATGAGCTAAATTTAATAGCCATTTATGTCCATGGAATTCATTTAATACTTTTACATAAGCCTGTGCTACTTCTTAAGCATTTCACTTCACGCAACTGTCCTCTTAACATATCATGATAATGTAGGAAATATTTTATTGTCCTAATTAACAAGTCAGATGTATATTTCTCTTTATTTCTTTGTATAATGTTACATATACTATAAATGTACTAAATAAATGAACAGATGAATGAATGAAAATTATTAAAAACTAAATCCTATATAATTTCTTGACAGTATATTTCAAGATGAATTTGTAAACCTTAACTTTCTGTTCTCCATGTATAGCACAAAGTTTATATCACATAGATGTTATGTTAAATGAATAAATTTAACTAATAAAAATGGTAACTAATTTTTTAAAATGATTGAATGTTTGAATACACTTTCAAAAAGTTAATTCTACAGTCATTTTTTAAAAAAATGATTAATACAAAAATTTTGCATATAAAAATAAGCCAAGTTTTAAAAAGAATCTCTAAATATCATTAAAATGTTAGAAAAATAGTAATGCTAGGTACTGACAAAAATGTATATGGATGATATCCTTATCTTTATTTTTATTGGAAGAGAACTAGTATTTTACAGTGTAATGTTCCAGAGATATGCTTAGCTTCTATTGGAATTTTATGCCATCTGTTAAGTAACTCTGAACCTGATGCCACTATCAGTTTCTGTGATTTAGCTTTTGGCTAGGTATCTGTTTCATTCAACACCTGAATAGTAATAATTAAGCAATTCCATATGGTGAGAAATAGCTTTATTTTTCTCCAAGCAATCTCTTATTCTCTCTTATCCTATGCCATCGCTATTGTTATGTTTATTACTGTTATGCCATTTTTACTGTAAAATGAATTATATGCACCATAAATGCCAATCCCCATCTAAGTATCTTGAGAAATAATCAAACCATTAATTGGACTGTCCTGAATAAAAACATTCCAGGGAACTTTCTTCAGATGATGAATTAACTAATATTCAATAATATTTTTAGGGTTAAGATTTATTGAATGCTTGGTATCTTCCAGAAATGACTTGCAGAGATGAGTCAACTTATATATAATTCTCATAGCTCTACACATCAGAAATGGGGGTCCTCTCCAGCAAAGGAGCCTGAGCACAGGCAACTGAAGTAACTCACACAAAGCATCTATAAGAAAGTGATGGATCCAGAACAGGATACTAGGTTCTCAGAGAACATAGTACCTACTCCTAACCATGTGGAAAGACTATCTCTTCCTTAAATTACAGTCACTTTTCTTTAAAAGCTGAGACACTGCTTGAAGCCAGTGTGGAAAATGTATATTACAGAGAGGAACTGTTATACTTATCATTAATTTCTGAGGACTTTCACATCTCTAATATTCTTATAGATGACATATGCTAAAACATCCCTTATCTATGCCAATTCCTATCACACGATCCTGATAAATTAAAAACATGTTTTATAAACACAGGCCAGATTTTATACAGCCTTCTCAGATCAGAGTAGCAAAAGCAAAAAAAAGTTTCAAAAAAATTCTACTACATTTCTATTCACACATGCAAAAATTAAAAAGTAAAAACAAAACATTCATTGTAAATTTAGTGCAAGGTAAAATAGAATAAAGTTCAAAAAAACACAGATTTCTAATTTCTACCTCACAAGTCATCTAGTATCAACATAATTTCACCCTTCTACCAAGCCCCAGTGAATACGAAGCTCATGGTACCATGATGAAGCACACAAATAAATAGTCCCAGCCCAACAAAGCCTTAGTTTCCACCTGAGCTTTTTTATCCCCTGATCTATTATTTGTTATTTGTTCATTGATGGTTTGAAAATGTTATTTTTCAGATGGGTCCATCCATTTTCTCTCGTTCCATAGAAAACCATGCTCACATCATCTAAAGCAATGCCTGCTGCTTCAGCTCAAGGCTTGGTTAACCTCGGAACCCATTTTGGTAGTGATGGAAAGAAAACAAACACCAACAAGATGCTGGTTCTCCCTGGGTTTTACTCAGATCACTCTTGTTTTCTGTGACATGGCACCACGCGGCTCTGTGAGCACTGGTCTCCCAAGATATTCCTTATTAAATAAACAAAGGGAGAAAATATTTCAGGGAGATGAAAAGGAGAAGGGGAAAAAACAAACAAGCGAACGAAAAACCCCTTTGACCTGACGTTATGGAAGAAAAAAAAAAAAGGACACTAAGATGAAAAAAGAAAAATAGTGTCATGGTTTACATGTGGGATTTGGATGGAATCTAGGGCTGTGTTTTAATTCAAAACTCACCATCTCAAAACCACTTCTTTTCATCCGCCTGCAGGACTTGAGGTAAGTACGTATGCGTTTTCTGGCACGCTCTTGATACTCAGGGAATTGTCTCCTGCATGAGTCAATGATAGCCTGGATCTTTTCTTTGGGCTGCTTAGAGATTGGGACCATTCGGTCCAAGTTTTCATCTACAAACAGCCTGACAAACATCTGTTGGCAAGAGGGAGACAGAGGAGAAGGGTTTGGAGGGCTGCTGTCGTCTGTTCCTAGCTTCCTGTCTTGATTACCGATTGGAAAATATTCTTTTCTGGTTTACGCACTGGAGAACTTTGTAATGGGAAGCCAGAAATTTTAAGCAAACACTCTTTAAAGATTTTCTAAATGGTTGGATTAAAAAATAGAGAGAGAAGGAGAGAGAGAAAAGCAGACAGACACACAGACAGAAAGAAATAGACTATCATGTAGAAAAGAATCAGGAGGTAACAGTACACCGTGACAATCGAGCCTCCCGTTAAATTCTGTTAATGATAAATACGACTGTTACATTGCTACACTACACGGTGGACTAATCTCTGAAAACAAACAATTGACTCTTTGTCATGCATAATTAGATAAGCTAGGAAAGCAAAAGCAATAACTGAGTAACTGGTGAGGGACAGGCGTACTCATCCGAGAAATAAGCTGAGCCCCTTTATCTACTATGTAAACATGCATACTCACACAACACCATTCCAGTTTCCAGCTCACAATTAGCTTTAAAGTTCTAAACAAAGCACAGCAATTCTGGTGTCTAGTTGGCAAAGAGAGTTTCATGTACTTTTTAAATCCTTCTGTAAATTAAACAAACATGGCTCTAAAATGTCCACATTGACCAACAAGCAAGAACACTAAGTACAGTGGTAAAAATGAGCCCATGCAGGGAGTGTGGCAGGACTCACATTAAAAGCTTTCAGCCTTTCTGCTTCCACGCCGTCGGTCTCGTTAACTTTCTCAGAATCATCATGGTCATCGTGGTCATCTTCATCCTCATCCCCTCGGTTGAGTGACAGGTCCTCAGCGCCTCGGTCTACACTCTCATTTTTGCCAGAGTCATAGCTTGAGTAACTGTGTGCAGGAGACTGAAAAGAAAGGGTGACATTACTGCTTTTAAAGGCATTGCCCACGCTTATGAATTTTATGTTTTCTTTTAGTTCCAATCATCTGGCACAAATCTTGTTTATGAATTGATAACTCGAGAGCCGTGGCTACCTTAATTTAAATCAAACTTAATTCAAATAAAATTAAAAATTCATTTCCTCAGTCACACTAGTTACATTTCAAAGACTCAACAGTTATGTGGAATATTTCCATTGGTGCACAAGGTTTTTTGAACTTGGCTGTGCAAGAGCAATTACTGTTTCTACTCAATATCTTTTTTTTTTTTTGCGGCACCGGGAATTGAACTCACAACCTTGTGCTTGCCAGGCAGGCACTTAGACTGCTGAGCTAAATCCCCAGCCCCTCTACTCAATATCTATACTCCTAAAGAGGAAGCAATCTGTAATTCATTTTACAGGAGAATCACAGACTCACATACTGTTAGAGAGAGCTTAGTCAGTCTAACTGTATTAGTACTCTTTGGGAGGACATGGAAAGAGAAGGATAGATCTATTTAATTTTGCAACAAGGACTGTACAAAATGTTACAAACAATAGGGTTGTGAATTATAAGATTATTTAAATAAATTTATAAAGTATGAATCTTTGGATGACATCTGGTTTTGGTTCAGAGAAAGAGAATCTGGTTCTTCCTAATCATATGTTCAGTTTAATAGTTTTCTTTCCCAATACTGTATTGAGGTCATGAGAAATTTAAAACAAGAATGATTCTATGGAAAAATGTATCCCATAGTTCAACATAAAAATCATTAAATATATGAGAATCAAAATATTTAAAAGTTCATTTCCCACACAAATAATTGATGGCCTTCTTAGAATTTTGGTTATTAGATATATTTACACATTTGTGAGAACAATTGTAACTCCCAAATACATCATATAAATCTTTTTTT
>RJWT010012080.1:9885-22846 GCA_004365215.1 Cuniculus paca
GAAAGAAAAGAAAAGAAAAGCAGAAAGAGCAAAGCTCCTCCAAGGAAAATCAACCAAAATCCTTCTCTCCCATTCTCCTTCTATACCTTTCCAACAACAGGCCTCTTTAAATGATCTTCCATGCCCAGAACCATGCTGATTAAGTTCAGCTGGGCATGCCCCACTCAGGTTGACAATTAGCCAATTAACTACCACAGGTACAGTGGACCCTCAAGTTACGACCAGCCTCACACACGGACAACTTGGGTTACAACCAGAATGCTAGGTTTAACTTATGACCAAAATCTTGAGTTATGATCCAAAAGCAGGCTGCTTATGCAGTTGTAAACAAAGACTTCTGATGCCAGAAAAGTATATGTAAGCTTTTGTTTTGCCATTTCCTCTAGCACAGAAAGGATAGGTGTACATGTATATGCTTACACATGCCTAGAACTACTCCTAAAGAGTTTATAAGAATGATTTTATTAAGTATCAAGATATGAACGGCTACTTTGAAGAAAACAAGACATTATGGTAGCCATAGCTGATTTCTTATCTTCATGTTCTGAAGTCCAATAATGCTTTTATTCTTTGATTTGATTGGTTTGAGTCTGTTTTCTACTATTTGATTGCAATATGTGAGAAGATATGAACAGCTTTTTTGAAGAGGACAGGGGACATTGGGGTAGCCATTGTTGATTTCTTATTGTGTAGTTTTCAGGTCTGTAGTGCTTTCATTCTTTTGTTTTGACTGGTTTTATATTACTTTGCTTTGTTTGAAGTTATTGTGTGTGAAGGTATGAAAAACCATTTTGAAGAAAGCAAGAGACACTAGGGTAGCCATTGTCAATTTCCTGTTGTTTTGTTTTGAAGTCCTGTATTACTTTTGCATTGTTCTGCTCTGATCTGCTTTGTTGTGTTTTACTTTTGTTTTGTTTTGTTTTATTCTCTTTAGAAAAAAAAGTATATGTGAGCATATGTAACAGTCAGTCTGAGGCCAGATGCAGGTGTTTGTAGACTGATTTTTGTCAGTGCTTTATATAATAGCTATGATTACTGCTATCAAAATGGCCCCCAAAAAGCTATAAAAGAAGCTAAGGAAGGAAGGGAAGGTAAAGAAAGAAGCCACAAATGAAAAAAACAGTGTTAAAAGACAGAAGCAGACAACCTTACACTAGTTGTCTAAGGTCAGTTCTGAAAAAGTTGAGACCTAGTGGGTTACAGACTGTTATGGTTTGTATATAGATGGCCCCCTCAAGCCTCATGTAGTCATGGAAGCGGCTGAATCTAACATTTATGATTGATTCGTTGTGTAGCACTGGAATTGGCGGTGTGAGCTCTGCACCCGCCCAGGGGTGGAGCCGACACACAATGTAAGGTCGGAATGGGGGCGGGTTCTCCCTCTTTGGCGCGGTTTTGCTCTTGCCACTTGCAGCTGCCATGAACGGCTGCCCCCTTTTGCTCTGGCTGCTGCCTTGAAGTGTTGCCCCAGTGCCATGCCACCTTGCCTTGGAGTCAGCTGATTATGGACTGAAATCCACAGAAACTGTAAGCTAAATAAACCTTTTCTTCCCTAATTTTGGGTGTCAGGTGTTTGTCTCAGCAACGAGAAAAAGTAATCAAAACACAAGACTCTCCCAAGGACAGAAAGGACACCAGAGAGCCAGATTCCTGATGTTCATATGGAAGGGGACTTTCCTGCTAAATAATAACCACTTTCCTTATCATTCTCTCTTCCTGCAAGCCAAAGATGTCAACTTGAATGGTGAGTACAGTATAAAATTGTTTCTGGTAAACTGGGCACATTTTATAACTTTTGGGCGAATACAATAGGAAAGTTATTGGTGTTTCTGGTAAATTATGCAAGTTATACAATCCTTTTTCATTATGAAGAGGTTAGTTAAGGGGTGCTTTGGGATGTTCGGAATGTACTTTGGGTATTTCCATTATTTCTTATGGGAAAAACAGTCTTGACTTACAACCAATTTGAGTCACAACCAGCCTTCACAAACAAATTGTCCCTTTTCGTACTTCTTCCACTTTTTGGAGTCAGACAGTAAGAACTGGGATATCTGAAAGCAACTTCATACAAGATGTGATCTCACCAGTCTAGGGAAAGTACAGATTCAAAACAGACTTAGTAAGACTGTAAGTTTACACCTCAGGGTGATCCTTGGCACTAAAACAGTTACAATAATTTTTTTCAAATGCAGAAACAAAACCCAAGAAATCCTGGGGATACAGGGGTATGACTTCCAGGATTACCACAATATTTCAAGTATTTACTATTATGGTTTGTGTCTGGATGTCCCCCAAAAAGTCTCATGTAGTCATAGGGGGTGTGGCCTTTTTGGAGGTGGCTGAATCTAGAGTTTGTGATTGGTTCATTGTCTAGTGCTGGGACTAGCAGTGTGAGTGCTGCACCTGCCCTGTATACGATATACAAGAGGGAAAGAGGCTTGCTCCTCCCTTTTGCTCTTGTTACTTTTGCTGTCTTCTGACACTTTGAACTGTTGCCTCTCTGCCATACCACCCTGCCTTGGAGCCACCTGATTATGGACTGAAACTTCTACAAACTGTGAGCTAAACAAACCTTTCCTCCTTTAACCTTGGACGTCAGGTATTTTGTCTCAGCATTAGAAAAGTAACCAAGACATTTACTATTCTACAGAAAAAAAAAAAAACAAACACAAGGCATATAAAGAAGTGTGAATGTATGGCCTTTCAAAGGAAAGATTAACAGAAATTGTTCCTGAAAAAGACCTGATGACAGGCCTACAAGACAAAGACTTTAAAACATCCCTTAAAGATGTTCCAAGAACTAAAAGAAGATGTGGAAAACTCCAGAAAATTATATCTGAACAAAATGGATAGATCAATAAACAGAGAGAAAATCTAAAATAAAACAGTAAAAAAGAGATTCTAGAGCTGAAAAGTATAACAATCAAAGTAAAACCTACAAATATTTAAAAGAAAATTTGAACAGGCAGAAGACAGACTCAGTGAACATGTAGATGGGACAATGCAAATCACTGATCCTAAAGAACAGAAAGAAAAATGAGTTTAAGAAAAAGAATCAAACTTAAGGGGCCCAGGGAATAATGTCAAGTGGGCCCTAGATGTAAGGAGGAAAGAGAAAGAGGTAAGGATAATATTTGATGAAACAATGCCTGAAAACTTCTAAAATCTGATGAAATGCATGAATATAAATGTCCAGAAAACTCAAAAAACTCCCAAGTGGGATGGGTTCAAAGAGAACCACACTAAGACAAATAATCAAACTGTCAAAAGACAAAGAGAGAATCTTAAAATTGGTAAGAATAATGATTTGGCACATATAAGGCATTCTCAGTAAGATTATTATCAAATTTTTCATCAGAAACTTTGGAGGTCAGAGACAGAGGGCCACTCGAGCCAAAGTGTAAAAGGAAATAAAAACGAAAGTTTCTATATTTGACAGAACTGTCCTTTAATGGTGTTAGAGAAATGAAAATATTCCCAGGTAAACAACACCTGTGGAAATTTGTTACCACTAAATCTATGCTGCAAAAAATGCTCAAGAGAATCCTGGATGGTGAAATAAAGGTACACTAAGCAGTAACCAGAAGTCATACAATGAAAGAAGTTATCAACAAAGGTAAATATATGGGTAATTAGAGAACCTAGTGCTATTGTAACAACCACTTGCAACTGCATTTATCATTCTCTATAATATTTAAGGACTGACGCATTTTTAAAACAATTACTATTAGTAAAATAGCTAATCTTATTATAATTATGGTATATCACTCCAAATTTCGATTTCCATATGATTTAATAAATCAATAGCAATGGTTTTTTATTTTATTTTATTTTATTTTTTAACAAGGGTATCTGTCAAAATCATTTAATGGGAAAAGGATAAGTCTTTCCAAAGAATGGTGCTAGGAGATCTGGATGCTCACATCTAAAGAATGAAGTTGGAGCCTTTCCAAACACTATATATTTAAAAAGTTAAATAAAAATTGATTAAAAATCTAAGAGCAAAAACTATACAACCTTTTAGAAGAAAACGGCAAAAGTTTATGACAATGAATTTTAGAAAGATTTTCTTGATGTGATACACCAAAGGCTTAGATGGAACAAAGACACAAAGAAACAAAGACAAATGAGGACCCATGAAAATTTAGTAGTTTTGTATAACAGAAAACACTGTCAACACAGTAGAAGATAACCCACAAAATGGTAGAAAATATTTGTAAATTATCTACTTGATAAATGATTAACATCCAAAATATATAGGGAATGCCTAAAACTTAGCAACAACAAAAAAACTCAATGTAAAATTACACAAAGGACCTGAATAGACATTCTCCAAAGAAGCTATACAGATGGTCAATAAACACATGAAAAGATGATCAACATCATTAATCATTAGGAAAATGCAAGTCAAAACTTCAATGAATTGTCACAAAGAGATAGATCAACTAGAAAAAAGTCATCAAAAAAATAACAGAACTGAATCAAACCTGTGAACAAATGGACTTAGTAGTAGACGTTTACAAAGTGTTCCATCCAACAACATCAGAATACACATTCTTCTCATCTGCACATGGGACATTCTCTAAAATAGACCATATATTAGCCCATAGAGCATGCTTAAGTAAATGTAAAGGGATTGAAATTATCCCATACATATTATCTGACCACAGTGCACTGAAATTGGAAATTAATGGAAAAAGAAACTGTAAAACTATATAAACACATGGAAATTAAATAACAACCTCCTGAACAACCAATGGGTTACAGATGAAATTAAATAAGAAATTAAACAATACCTACAATTCAATGAAAATGGAGATACAACATACCAAAACCTGTGGGATGCAATGAAAGCAGTCCTAAAAGGGAAATATATAGCAATGAATTGTCACATCAGGAAAACAGAATGAGCACAAATAACCAAATGCTACAGCTGAAGTTTCTAGAAAAACAAGAGCAAGTCAAATCCGAAGCTCAGAGAAGAAAGGAAATAATAAAGATCGGAGCAGATGAGCCGGGCATGGTGGCTCACGCCTGTAATCCCAGCACTCGGGAGGCTGAGATAGGCGGATCGTTGTGAGTTCAAGACCAGCCTGGGCTACAAAGTGAGCTCAAGGCCAGCCTGAATGGCATAGTGAAACCCTGTCTCAAAAACAGGGCTGGGGATCTAGCTCAGCAGTCTAAGTGCCTGCCCGGCAAGCACAAGGTCATGAGTTCAATCCCTGGTGCTGCAAAATAAATAAATAAATAAAATAAAAAATAAAGATTGGAGCAGAAATTAATGCAATTGAGACTAAGAAAACAATACAAAGAATTATGATTCCAAGAGTTGGTTCTTTGAAAGAATAAACAAAATTGATAAACCTCTAGCCTACTTTATCAAGAAAAAGAAAGAAAAAACTCAAATTCATGCAATAAGGAATTAAAAGGGTAAAATTACTACAGATCCCATGGAAATTCAGAAGATCATGAATACCTACTTTGAAAATCTTTACCCACATAGGGTGGAAAACACAGAGGAAATGGAAAGATTCCTAGAAATGTATGAATTATCAAAGCTGAATCGAGAACATATAACAATTTTGAATAACCTAATATCAGCAACTGAAATTGAAAATGTGATTAAAAATTTACCAACAAAGAAAAGCCAAGGTCCTGATGGATTCACGGCTGAATTCTATAAGAAATTTAGAGAAGATTTAATGCCAATACTCCTCAAACTCTTCAATGAAATTGAAAGGGAAGCAATTCTCCCTAACTTATTCCTGGAGGCAAGTACTACTCTGATACTAAAACCAGAGAAAGACCCAACCAAAAAGGAGAACTGTAGGCCAATCTCCTAATGAACACTGATGCAAAACTTCTCAATAAAATACTGGCAAATAGAATGCAGTAAATCATTAAGAACATTATATATCATGACCAAGTGGGATTTATCCCAGGAATGCAGGGATGGTTTAACATATGTAAGTCAATAAATGTAATACAACACATCAATAGAGCCAAAGACAAAAATCACATGATCATCTCAATAAATGCAGAAAAAGCTTTTGATAAAGTCCAACATTTGTTCATGATAAAATCCCTACAGAAACTTGGAATAGATGGTATCTACCTTAATCTGATAAAAGCCATCTATGACCAATCAACAGCCAGCATCATACTAAATGGACAAAAAACAAAAACTTTTACTCTAAAATCAGGAACAAGACAAGGATGTCCACTATCACCACTCCTATTCAACACTGTTTTGGAAATGTTAGCCAGAGAAATTAGACAAGAGAGAGAAATAAAAGGAATAAGGATAGGAAAGGAAGAAGTTAAATTATTATTATTTGCAGATGACATGATCTCTACATAGAAGACCCACAAAACTCCATCAAAAGACTACTAGAGTTAATAAGCAAATTCAGCAGTGTAGCTGGATATAAAGTCAATATTCAAAAATCAATAGCATCCCTGTACACAAACAACAAACTCACTGAGAGAGAAATTAGGGAAATAACATCTTTCACAATAGTATCCAAAAAGTGAAATACTTAGGAATCCACCTAACAAAGAATATAAAAGACCTATACATCGAAAACTATAGTACTCTGAAGAAAGAGATTGAAGAAGATGTCAGAAAATGGAAAGATATCCCTTGCTCTTGGTTAGGAAGAACCAACATGAAAATGGCCATACTCCAAAAACTGTTATAGATTTAATGGAATACTGATCAAAATACCATTAACATACCTTACAGATCTAGAGAAAACATTCCTAAAATTCATTTGGAAACAGAAGGGACCTAGAATAGCAAAGGCAATGCTGGGCAAAAAAGGCAAGGAAGGAGGCATCACAATCCCTGACTTGAAATTATACTACAAAGCTACAGTGATAAAATCAGCATGGTACTGACAAAAAACAGACCTGAGAATCAGTGGAACAGATGCAGACACAACTACAAAGACATTCAGCCACCTTATTTTTGACAAAGGGGCTAAACATGTTCACTGGAAGAAAGAGCCTCTTTAATAAATGGTACTGGAAAAATTGGCTTTCCACATGCCAAAGACTGAAACTAGACCCATGTCTATCACCATGTACTAAACTAAAGTCCAAATGGATCAAATATCTAAATATTAAAATAGAAACTCTAAATCTACTAGAAGACAAGGTAGGCAGAAATCTTGAAGACATAGGGGTAGGCAAGGAATTCATGAATAAAACACACACTGTACGGGAAGTACTTCAAAGAATCAACAACTGGGATCTCATTTTATTAAAAAGTTTTTGTACAACCAAAGAAATCACCAACAGAGTGAAAATAAAGCCCACAGAATGGGAAAGAATTTTAGCCAGCTGTCCCTCAGACAAAGGGCTTATATCTATAACATATAAAGAATTGAAAAATATCATGTCCCCCAAATTCAAAGACCCAATCCAAAAATGGGCATCTGATATGAACACACACTTCTCGGATGAAGAAATACAAATGGCAAATAAATATAACAAGAAATGTTCAACATCACTGGTCATTCGAGAAATGCAAATTAAAGCAACACTGAGATTCCATTTTACTCCAGAAAGAATGGCTGCCACCAAGAAATCAACTGGTAACAAACGTTAGCGGGGCTGTGGGAAAAAAGGAACACTTCTCCCTGTTGGTGGGAGTGTAGACTGGCGCAACCACTGTGGAAATCAGTGTAGAGATTCCTCAAAAAACTAGGATTAGAAGCCTCATTCAATCCAGCTATTCCCCTTCTGGCTATTTTCCCAGAAAAATTGAAAATGTCATGCCACAATGATATATGTGTACCCATGTTTATAGCAGCACAATTTCTAATAGCTAAATCTTGGAAACAACCCAAATGCCCATCAACTGCAGAATGGATAAAAAGGATGTGATATTTGTATACAATGGAATATTACTCAGCTATAAAAAAGAATAATCTTGAGGCTTTTATAGGTAAATGGAGGCAACTTAAGACCATACTCATAAGTAAAATAAATCAAACTCACATTTATAAATATCATATTGTCTCCCTGGTGTAAAAAATTATAAAAATAAAAAACTGAAAGAGTAATAAGATCCAAGATATACAAAAGATGTTGTAATAATGAAAGGGAAAAGTGCTCAAAAGGAAAGAACAACTGGGATAGGGAAAGGAGAAAAAGAAGAAAGGAAAAGATTATATGTATGTAGGTATACATATATAACTGTATGTATGTATATGTATGCAAGCCAGATAACTGTACTACTAATCTCTGTTAGTTCATCAAAAAGAACAGTTTGTGCTGTCATTGCTTGATTGATCATTTTTTATGCCTCGATCTTGTAACCTGAACAACTACTTGTAAGATAACAATATGCAATATATTAACTAGTGTTAATTTCCTATTTTTTTTGAAATTCTGTATCATTTCTATTCTTTTTTCTGTTTTGCTTTTTAAAATAAAAAAAACTACAATGAGATACTATATCACAATCACTAGGATGGCTACTGTCAAAGAAACTGAAAATCATAAATGTTAACAAGAATATAGAGATTTTAAAACTCTTGTGCACCATTGGGTGGGAATGTAAACTGTTACAACTACTATAGAAAACAATTTAGTGGTCCCTCAAAAAATTAAAAATAGAATTACTGTATGATCCCCCACATTTCTACTTCTGGGCATATACCTAAAAGAACTGAAAGCAGGTTCTCGAAGAGCTATTTATATACCTATGATCATTGGCAGCATTAGCTGAAAATAGCTAAAATGAGGAAGAAATTAAAGTTCCTTGACAGATGATCAGATAAGCAAAATATAGTATATAATGGATTATTTAGCGTTAAAAATTAAGAAAATTCTGACATTTACTACATCATGTATGAACCTGGAGGACATGATGCTACATCAATAAGCCAGTCACAATAAGACAACAACTACATATTATTCCACTTATATGAGGTAGTGAAAATCACAGAGATAGAAAGTAGAATGGTGGCCAGAGGCTGGAGGGGAAACTTAGGGGTTAGTGTTTAATGGATACAAACTGTAGTTTGATAAGTGAAAAAGACTTATGGAAATGAAGAGAGTATGGATTGCACAATGTTATAAATGTGTTTAGTACCACTTAACTGTATATTTAAAATAGTTAAGATGGTCAATTTTACCACCAAAAAAATGGAGAAAAAAAGTGAGGATTCTGGAATCACATTGGTTAGGTTCAAATCCTGAACTGCACTTGTTAGTTTCTTCACCTGAAAGGGAGAAATAATTGTCATCTGAGTAAGATTAATGAGATTAAATGAGTATGTATGTATATTTGAGCGTGTGTGTACACACACACACACACACACACTATTCTGCACAGTACATGGGGCATAGTAAAAACTAAATATTGGTGATGGTGGTGGTTATTATTACTCTTACTACTATATCCTTAACCTTAGCACTTTTCAAAGTATGTAGGAAGGGTTCAAATGCTTGGAGAAAGAATTAGGTATTTCTTTGATTATTGTTTCACTTCAGGATAATATATAGAATAAAAGTTGTTAATGAATACAAGTGAGTGATTAAAAACCTTGGGTTCTGATGGTATAGTTCTTATAGAAATAAAGATCAATTTAAAATACCACTGGCAAATAAGTGCAAAAGAAAATGTGGCTGCTAATGGGCTTTAAAAAAGAAGGAAACCTTGTCATTTGTGACATGAACAAACCTGGATAATGTTATGATAAGTGAAATAAACCAGAGACAAACAAATTTCATATGATTTCACTAACATATAGAATCTAAGGAAGAAGTCAAACTCTTAGACATAGAGGGTAAAAGGGTAGAACTAGGGGTGAGGGAAACTGGAAGATGTTGGTTAAAGGCTACAAACTTGTAGGTAAAAGCCAGCGGTGGTGAAACTATGACATGCGTGTTGTAGCAGGCTATTTGTTATTATTGAATGCTCTAAAAGATTTGGCATCACTGGTATAAATTGTATGAATTCAGGAGACCTGAGGAAAACAATAGTGCCTGTAGTTAATAATAATGTATTATATACTTGAAATGTGCTAACAGAGTTGATCTTAAATATTCTTCATTATAAAACAGGTAATATGTAAAATGATAGTTACAAAACAGGTAATATATAAAGTAACAAATGTCAATTAGCTTGATAGAGGTAATAATCATTCACAATGTATACACACATAAAAACATCACAATGGATATCTTATATACATTTTTGTCAATTAAGTTGAAAAATAAAATACTTTCAAAAATTAGTAAGGCTTTAAGAAATATCAGATTGTGTTTTCTGAATAGAACAAGCATAAAAAATAAGCATATTGTTCCATAAGCATTTTTGTACACTATTTTAAAGATTCAACAATTTGTTTGATCTAAGATGAGGAAAATCACACAATTCTGAAGTAATATAAACAAATGGTTTACTTGAATAAAGATGTCACTTACTACAGTCATAACTTGGCATTCAATTGCTTTAAAATTCATCAATTTTGGTACTTGATGCATTTTTTTAAAAGAATACAATCAAACAAAATAAAACAGAATAGAGTCAATCACAACAAAGCAATGAACATGGTACATGACTTCTAAACAGGGTAAAAGGCAATCAATAATGGCTACCATAATGCCTCTTGTTATCTTCAATATAACTGCCCATACCATCAGGGATAAATAAAATCAAACAAAATAGAACAGAATAAAACCAGTAAAAAACAAAACAAAACAAAACAAAACAAAAAAAAAAAACAAAGCAAAACAATGAAAGCAATACAGAACTTCAAGATACTAGTAAAACAGCAGTGGCTACCACAATGCTTCTTGTTATCTTCAGAATAGTTGCCTATGCCTTCAGACATAATACAATCAAAAAACACAGAATAGAGTAAAATCAATCAAAACAAAACAGTGAAAGAAATACAGGGTTTCTAAACAAGACAACTGGACATCCTTGATGGCTGCAATTATATATTTTGTTATCTTTAAAATAGCCGTCCATGCCATCAAGTATAATAAAATCAAACAAATCAGAATAAAACAAAACTAATCAGAACAATGAAGACAATATGAGTTTCAAATCATGATAATAGATTAACAGTGGTCACTTCCTTCCCTTTTTAGATAATTCCTCCCCTTTGAATTTCCCAATATGTGTTGTACACTTTCAATCCCACTAACTCCTTTAGTTTGTTATACCAGGGAGACAACACAAAATTCACCCATGTGACTCTGAACCATTTCATCCATGAGAATGATCTCAAGTTGCCTCTATCCACCTACAAGAGCCTTGAGGTCATCTTCCTTTATAGCTGAGTAGGTTTTCATCATATCTTTCTTATCCATTCTGCAGTTGATGGGCAGGCTACCCCTATTTTTTTTTTCTGGTTGCCTGTCACATCATAGGGCATTGTTCTCTCTCCTTTGACTTTCAGTCTATGAATTTTCTTTCTAGTTAAATGTGTTTCTTGTATAGAGCATATTGATGGGTCCTGTCTCCTGATCCACTATGCCTATGTTTCTTTCTATTGGTGCACTGAGGCCCTCTACATTAATGGTTATGGTTCTCTTGCACTGCATTGTCTCTGCCATGCTATTTTCCTGCCATTGGCTCCCTATTTTTCCTATCCATTCAATTGACTGGCCCCACTTGATGGTCCCCCTCTGACATTGTTCCTGAGAAAGTAGTCCTTTTTATCTCTGTCTAGAATGTACTTTAGTATTCTTTGTAGGGTTGGTTTGGTGGTCACGAATTCCTTGAGTTGTTCTTTGTCATGGAAGTATCTTGTTTCTCCATTAATTTTGAAAGAAAGTTTTGCAGGGTACATCAGTCTGGGTTGGAAGTTGTTTTCTTTCAAGTCTTGCATTACTTCACTCCAGCCTCTTCTTGACTTGATGGTTTGTGTTGAGAAGTCTGCTGTGATTCTGATGGGTTTTCCTTTTTAGGTGATCTGTTTCTTTTCTCTAACAGCTTTTAATATTCTGTTCTTGAGTTGAGTTTCTGGGATCTTGATCATTATATGTCTGGTGTAGGTTTGTTTTGGTTATGGCTAGCTGGAGTTCTATATGCCTCACTTATTTGAATGTGACTTCCTTTTCCCATGCTTGGGAAAATAATTTCTCCAAAATTATTTCTGTAAATAGACTCCTGATGTCATTTGTCTTGACCCCTGCCTTTTCACTCACATTTTTAATTCTTAAGTTATGTTTCTTTGAGTTGTCTTGCAGCTGTTGAATTATTTCTTGGTTCCTTGTTATTTTTAAGAGATCTTTCCTTTCATGATCACAAGCTGCAAACCTGTCTTCAAGGTTTGAAAGTCTGTCTTCAGTTTCTTTCAAGTGGTTTTTCCAGCTTTCAATGGAGTTTTTAATTTCCTGGGTATCTCTTTGAATCTGTTTCTTGCATTCTAAATCTCTCTTATATTGTTCATTCATGGTTTCCCTCAATTTCCAGTGCTCTTCTATTTTTTTATCTATGTCTTCTTTAGAGGTGCTTTGCAATTCTTTTATTATTTTTTTCATTTCTTACTTTACCTGGGATAGTATTTCTGTTCTAATTTCTCTTATAGCTTCATGAAGTTGTTTCTTTACTTCAGTTGACATCATTTCAGACATTTCAGGTGTGCGACTCCTGATCTCTTCTGTTTACCTCTCCTGGACTTGCACTGTTTGGGTTGGGTGCCAGAGATTGCTTTTCCCTTCTTCATCTTTTCATATTCCTGGTTTCTTCCAGACACATGGGTAATGGGGTCCCAGGCACTTCTGGCACTGGCTACAATTTCTCTGAAGCGAGGCTGCTCAGCCCCTCCAGCCAGTGCTGGCCACACACATCTGAGGCTGGGCGCCCATGCTTCTGCACTGAGCTGGTCACCATCCCACAAGGGCCCTTGGAATTTGCACGGGAGAGGATCCGGTCAGGGCCTGCAGGCCCAAGCTGGCCAGGAACCCACATGATACTCTCCAGAAAGCGCAT
>RJWT010012081.1:0-22735 GCA_004365215.1 Cuniculus paca
AGAGTTATTTAGCTCTTCATGAGAAAGATCTACTCTCCTTGGCTTCCCATGTTTTCCTACCTTCAAAGTTGACAGTCATCCTGGTAGAACCCTAGAACCATGCTAACTTAACTGTACAATCTCACATTTGGTTGTCATGGTTTTCTGTATAGTATTCCAAGAGGATGGAGAACTGGAAGGAGATGTTTTCTAATTCATAGTCTGATACATTACTACTTTGAGCCCATTGATATTCAACCAGGCCTGCTCATATCAGAAACTGGGAACTCTCAGGTTTATTGCCAGAGCTGTTGGGGAAATATAATTAAAAATAGAATTTTTTATCAACCTAGGTCACCCCTCCACCAAAGAAAATAAATACTTTTTTATTTTTTAAATTTCTATCATAATTATTAACATATATCAATCATACCAATTAATGTATAGCTGAGTCGTGTGACATTTCTGTAATGCTTTTTGTGTTTTGAAGCCCTTTATTGTACTACTTTTTACAATGCTTCTTTATTTTGGCAATTGAAACATAATTACAAAAGTTTGGATGACCAAATAGTGAGGAGGAATTACACTGGTCTTACATTGTGATTATATAGAATTTCTCCAGGATACAAATATATCAGGAGAAATTACACAATTTTATATTGTGACTATATATGAATATTTCAGAATGGAAATATTTTCTTTGGCCTCTTTATTTCAGGTATGTCCTGGAGATGATGCATCTGCCCTCTCTGTAAGAAAGCATGAATGTAAATTACCTGAAATAGAAAGGCTGATTGCTTCCTGCACTGTTCTTTTCCAGTAAATAAACATTTTGAAATTGCTCTGCATCAGACAATATGCTTCATCACATCGCATTCAAGTTTATTTTAACACGAGTAACCATGAAAACAATTCCATGAAATAAAAAAAAAATCCTTGAAATTATTGTAATCTTGAAGGGATTTTCCCACACTGGCTAAAAAACACATTTATTCAATGTAAAATTTTTGAGTAATTATATCATTTCAGAGAAGTATGTATAATAGTGTTTAAATTTTAAAAAGTTGTTTTGGATATAGCATTTATGTTAAATATTTATATGTTCACATTACTCTGTGCTGTCCAAAGATTCTTCACTTACAAAGCTGAAACTTGTGATCAATTATTTTGAGTCCTGCTTGCTCTATGTATCTGCTTACCTTTGCCATTATAGATTCAATTGAACTCAAATTTTTTTTAAATTTATTTTTTAGTACACATTGGCAGCATATGCATTTTACAAGCATCTAGTGGAGATGGTACATGTACACAATACATCGTCTTTGTTTTATCTAAATTGCTTTCCGTCTTAATTCTTCCCTTCTCCAATTCCTTCCTTCCCTTTTACATTCTTGTTGATATTATTAATCTTAGTTCATGTTTATGACATAAAATGTCCACATTCATTGAGGTTACTAGGACTCTGTACATGACTATACCTACTTAGTCTCAGACATTCTTAAAGGCTATGTGATTTAAAGAAATCTATTTAGATTGCTTACATTAGATTTGAAATAAAAACATTTCCTTAATAGTAATTTAAGAAAAATTTTCAAGAACAATTTATTACGGTGCCTGAAGCACAGTGATATTTTTGCATTTCTTTACTTACCCTTACCACATATTGAATAATCCTTTGCACATTTCATGTACATAAATATATTTCTACATTGGGCCTCACAATTGGTACCTGTATCCCCAAAATTCTAGTCAATGTGCTAAGAAACAAACCTTAAAACTACAGAATATACACACTAAAGTCATAGTAGCAGAGCAGTAGTATTAAAATTACTAGCTAGGAGAAGGTACCTACTTCATGATTCCTCTCCTTGTTCAGAAATGTACAAGTTTTATAACCTAGAATCCTGGGAATTTGCAACTCTATGTATGAATGCACATTCTTGGAATGTTTATTCATTTTTCTCTACTTTTGTACATAAATCCACTGTCATATCTACCATATTATTATCTTTTGTTTTCTTTTTCTGTCTGGGAACTGTAACTTCCAGCAATGAACTGGAAAGGAAGTGAGTCTAAAGGATAGAAGAAAAAGTATCGTTGAGTTTCAGGATTTTAGGAAAGTTTCTTAAGAGAATTCTCTGTGCAATAAATGTGAGGGATTACAATCCATTTGCTCAAAAAGAAAATCAGAAGAGAAAGCAAGTTAAGGAAACTTAACATCTACTTCATCAGACATGCTCTACTGAAAATTCACTTAACACAGGCATCATGCTTACCACTGTGTAAGAATTAATTTCCATCATAGATTAACAAAATATTTTAAAAGGAATATGAAAAGTACTGCATAATAGGGAACATACAGGATCAGATTAAATATATAAGGGACCCATGAAATGGCTGGAAGTTATTTAGCCTTGCAATGTGTAACACGCTGCATTCCTTGCTTCATTTGCACTTGAAAGGCACTGCACAAGCTAGGTACTTTTATTAGCTCAATGTTACATAAGTAAAATGATCAAACAACTTACCTAGAGTTTCACAGCTAATATCTATGGAATTCTATAGTCAAAGAACACAAAGTTTTACTCACCCCTAGATTTATAGTTAGGTTTTGAAGAAGATTTTTTTTAGTTATTTTTGCTTATCATATTTGGCTAGAAGCTTTTGAATCCTGATAATTTCATTCTTGTAAAATAACTGCATCAAGGTAACAGTAATACAACTAATCAACTGGCTAATTCAATATGTGTTATTAAACATAAATTGTATTCAGTGCAACATATTTTCATCCCTGTATGAGATGTTTCCTTTTCCAGTGGGGCTAATAAATTTTTTTTGTTGAAATTAATGTATTCTGTTAATAAGGAGTAAGAATTATGCCTAATGCTGGATTATTAGTACTGTACATTAAGAGCTTCCAGCCAAAGTCAATATATGTATTTCATGTAGTACTGATATCATTCTAGAGTGGATGTCTGGATTAATTCAAATTTTGTCAGACATATAGATTTAATAGGAATAATGCCTCATTTAAGAAAAGTATATTTAAGAAAAGAAAGAAACACATACTTGCAAAGAGTACATTGATTTACAATTAGAAAAAACTTCCAACAAATCATAAATTTCACATATAAAAATCATTATGCCAATGAAATACAGTTCAATATCTGGTATTTAAAAAGGACCTCTAATAAGTATCCTTCAATTTTTGCTATATACCTTTGCTTTTGTAAGATGATTTCTATAGAGCAGTAAGCTAAGCTACCCTTTGTTCTGATGTTTGATAAAATGTTATAATTATTTAGAGGAAGAGCAATCCTTTCATGTTCATAGTAGTTTCTGTTGATGTCACATAGACTTTCAGGATTGTTATTAAAATTAGGAATAATTTTATCCAGCTTGTTCTCATATTTCAGTTGTTACAATAAAATTATTTTTTGTATTGATAAAGTTCTGTCCTCTTACAACACAGAAATTGATAAATTCTTTTCTAATTTCCTGTTTAATAAAGAAGAAAGAATATCATACATTTATAATTATATACAACATTTGATTGAGATAATTCTGTTTTGATTCCTGTTTTGATTAAATATTCAAGGGAATATTACACTTAAAAATGTGAAGATGAGAATTTTTCACACACTGCTTTTTCATAACTGAATATTGCAAGGGTCTCTTTTATTCTTCACCTATTTCCAGTTCCAGGTATCACAAGATACACACATTCTGTGCTAAAATTCTCTAACTGCACACATAAATGAAATAGTACCAGACAACATAGCATACTAGGTGGAAAGAATTATCACAAGAGCTACTTATAAATTATTTTTCTCAAAGAAAAAACTATGAAATATACTAAACCTTAAGTAAACATAGAAGTATGTATGTGCATATATGTATGTATATTCATAAAACTTTTTCTAGAAATTGTCATGCTAAAGCATACTCATATAAAGAGGCAGAGTATTTAGAAGTAAAGGATACACATCATGTATATTTACATTGAAATTTACCTGAGCTAACTTCAGTTTCCTTTGAACATTCTTATAAGGAATATGAAGAGCAAGGTTATAAAATAAGTAGCACTTATATTTGTAAGTATTATAAATATTACAAATATAACAATTATATTTGCATTATATTTGTAAATATATATCACTGTACTTTCGTTAATCCTACAAAAACATATATACACAATTTTCTTGTTTCATAAATAAAGGAAAACTGTACAAATTTGCAAAATTAGGAAACATTTTGTAAGATACTCCTGACTTTGCCATCAGGTGCAGTTCATTAGTCCCCAAGGTCAGCTTCCATTCAAACACCATAGCAAATTTGTGTGGCTCCAAAATTCCTGTTAATTTCAATAATTTACTAGAAGTATTCACATAACTCACTGAAAACTGTTATACTTACAGTTTTGGTTTAATATATTGAACTCTGTTTATTAAAATCAGTCAATGGCGATAGATAGAAGGAGCAAAGTTCAGGAAAAGTCCACGTTTGCATTTTTCAGTTCTCCTTGAGAAGCCATAGGCAGCAATAATTTTCCTAAGAACAGTGTGTAGCACTGTCCAGGAAATACTGGCAACTAGCGAAGCTCACCTGAGCATTGGATGCAAAGTCTTTATTGCAATGTCTCATCATAAATGTTTACCTGTCTGCCGTGAGTTTCTGGCCCATCTGGATGTTTACTGGATCCCAGAAGACCTACATGAAAATGAGAAACTATCATCCTTAGATCTTAGTTAAAGAGAATATTTTCATGACACAAGACTGTCTAAGGATTTAGACATTGCAACCCAGGTACCAATGGAAATATCCAGTTCTCTCTTTGGGCAAAGTTAAATCTTTTTTTGTGTGTGTGTGTTTTTGAGGCAGGGTCTCATTGTGCACTTCAGGATGGCTGTGGGCTCACTTTGCAGCCCAGGCTGGTCTCAAACTTGCAACAATCCTCCTGCCTCAGCCTCCTGGGTGCTGGGATTACAGGGGTGAGCCACCACGCCTGGCTTTAAATTCTTAATTAGAAGAATTTTTAGAGCCAAAAGCTGAAATTCCTTTGATTTCACTGTTATTGCTATGAATGTGTTTAATAATATCTGTTAAATAAATCTGTATTTTCTGTGCGTGCTTATGCCTTTTGAATGGCAGAATTTTGCTCCCGGAGTAGTTTTATATTTATCTCCTCTGTTGTACCACATTCAAAGCAGTTTTTATTTTTGGTAACACAGCAAATGGGATGAAATAGCACACTACCATGAGTATAAAACATAATCGGGGAAACCTGCCAAGCTCCATGCCTTAAACTTGTGGTAGGGTTTGAAAATAGAGCATCTTCCCTTTCCAGACTCTCCACCGAGCCTGCATGTTCTAGCTTTCTTGAATTTATTTCTCATTCTTAATTTTAAATGTCTCAGACCTTGTTATCTACTACTTCCCATTCTACAAGTCTTGTTATCATGACAGAATCAGCCTGGTGAGCCAGATCTGATGAAATACATAAACTCACAAATTTAGCAAAGAACTAAAAATAAAGCCATACCTGCTAATATCTGATAGTACTGAATAAAATAAAAAGACAAAGATGTTAAAAGTGATTTTAGAAAAAGAAAAAGCACTCCTAAGTATGGCAATTACTTTGTGCAGAGGCAAAAACTAAATTAGAAGTAAAAAACCAGAAAATTATTTCCAAATACTGATGAAAATTCTGCTACACTCTTAATTACACTGACTATTATAAACATTAAAATGTTAAATTTTTAAAAGGGAACCCCAGCATTAGTATCAGATAAGTTATTATTAAGGCAAAAGTACCATATGAAAAGCAAACAAATAAGTATTTAATAAGAAAATAAATTCAGAGAACTCATTAAGGTATAATTATGTGTTATGAAAATACAGTAAGATATTATATGTTAATAAAGTAATAGACTAATGTAAAATGAGCAACAATGTAAAAAAATTATTAATAAAAAGCAAAAACTGTACTAGGTAGTTAATAAATATTATTTTCTTCAAATGTATCATTCTTCATAATTTTTGTGCATTCATCCAGAGAGAATACTTAGGCAAATACTGAAACATAATTTAAATTCATAAATGGACCACAATTAGGAATTAAGTAATGAAGATAAATCCAGAGAGTATTACTTTATTTAAAAATAAAGTACATATACTTATGCATATGCTTGGGAACACAGACAAATTGCAAACTACAAAGTAAAATAGACTAGAACAAAAAAGGATCACATACGGGACATATTTTAAAGCACTAAATTCATCATCTTAGAATAGATTAAATGAAGGATACAGAAAAAGCTAAATATAGAAGTTTCTTAACTCATGAAGAAATGAAAAAAAATGAGACAAATTTGAATTTTATGGAAAATTATGATAACCATGACAGCAGTTAATGATACACAGAAACTCAGAAAATTTGAATTATTAAATTCAAATTTTTCTTTAAAAAATTAAACACATGGATGTATTTCTTAATTTTTTTCCACATTAGTATCACCTGAGAAGCTTTTCAAAACACCATCTGCCAGGATAAAATACATAGAAATAAACTGATGCTCTCTAGGGCAAGCCCCAAGAATACTTTGTACCTTACCAGGCTATTTAAATATAAAGTCAAGTTTGAAAACAAATAAACAGAGAACATTCTAAAATTGGAACCAAAATAAAAGGAGGAAGAAAACAATGAAGAGTGAGAGGAAAGGAGATGATGAAGAATAAAGGAGAAATACAGTGTTAGACATAGAAATATGCGGGTAAAAATTTAAAATAGACCTCTAAATAAGTGAATATGTTTAATATAAATAATGATGAAGTAATTTCAAAACATCTATGCAAATGTACAACTGTAATGATTTTTTAGTTGTCCTTTATCAGTCCTTCACACAAAAATTGGAAACAATACACAGAAAGATGAAAGACATGTGAAGAGAATTTATAGAAGAGGGAAAAGAAGAAAGACATTTTCTCAATGTTTTCTTAAAAATCAAAATTATATATTAATAGAAAATCCATGCAAGAGTTGCATGAAATGAAAAATAGTGCTTACCTTAACATAAATTTAAACACTTAAAATATCAGAAAACCAAATAAATAAACATATTTTTCTCAAAATGAAATTAATAATTGAGTAGTAAGTCAATTAATGTTACAATATATGAATGACCTCAAGCCATTTCTTGACATACATCTACCTCTTCTTTTAGATGACTAAAGAAAATCTCCTACCAAACCTGCACCTTTCACTAGGTATGTCTGCTTGAACTAACTCAACATTTTATTTTCAGGATAATAAATTAAATATAACCATTTGTTTCTGTATTGAATTAACTGCAGAATATTAAATAATATCCCCATTTTACTTACATCTTATTGTTTAATAGGGTAAGTGTAAATTTTGGAAAGGAAAATCACAGAATCTTTTCCAGTGTATTTGTATATACATTTATATACATACAACTGCATTTTTCAGATAACTCTTCTATTTTAATAATACATGATCCTTGTTTCATCATTCCTGAAATTCATTTTTTATTATGATGTGGCACATGTAAAGAAGATAATGTGTCAAAATCCATGATACACTTTACACTTGATCGACATATGCTGTGTATTTGAAGATTCATTCTATAATGAGTTTGAAAAGACTACTTGAAATGTTGCCATTATTAACGTTATGTGAGATTTTGAAGGCTTACATAGACAAAAATTGATGTTGTTTACACTTAAAGAAGAACAGATGTGTTGACATACGTCAAATGAGTAGAAGGAATTCAAATTTCCTTCTAGAAAACTTTTTGTGTTAACATATAGGAGACAAAAATCTTAAAATCTATTGGCTATGTGCTTCACAGAAAAATGGGATTAGTTAAGATTTATTTTGAGAGTAACCAAATATAGCAAAGAAATTGATAGAATTGGCCATATTCCTCTGATTTTCACAAGGTTGGCAACATATTCCTTCCATCTTGCCAAAACACTGTTTAAATTGTCTGAATTTTATATGCAATATAATAGTTTTCAACACAATCTCTCTGTCTTTGTTAAATCATGTAGAACACTTTTCCTGCCTACAACATCATAAACAGTTATAAGAGGAATATAAATTTCCAGTCCTCAAATTACAGAAAGAAGTGCACAGGTTGAAATAATTTCCCTCTCTTTTTCATCATCATAAATATGATAGATTCAAAATGCAATAATATACATATTTTAATGGAGTCAAGCAAAATCACACCGTTTTTTCTTGCTGATGATAATTACATATGAAAACACCTCTCTATTTTTGTAGTACACATTTATGCAATTTAAAAGTTTAAAATAAGAAGTGTATATTTGTCAGCTCTTATTCCAAACAAGCACAAACTTATATAGAACATCTGTGTATTTAAACAAAGTATAAAACATAATTTCTATTTTCTTTTCTGAACATGTCATAAATACACGGTGAAAATAGTCAAGTGTAATCATTTTTCCCTCTTTTTAAATTCTTGCTTCTTAGTTCTTTCTTTTAGTACTTTCTCACATGTAGTTTTTTTATTAAATAATGAATATGTTTTCAAAAGTCCAAGAAATTAAAAATATTTTTCAATATCATTTTCAAGTATACTTTAAATTTAACTAGTAGTAGTTTTAACAATAGATGATACATAACAGATTCCCCATATACTTACAATGGCGGCTAGTCTAGTGAAAACCATGGAAGTTTAAATTATTGACATCTCAACATATTTCCAGAATTAATATTTTAGGGATGCATTTGGTAATTTAATTATATTGATTTCTGCAGATCATTGAGAATTTTAATCCTATTTGCAACTGAACAGTAAAAAAAGTATATGAAACTACTTTAAATCTAGGGTTAAAAGATTACTGTAATAAAGAATAATAGAGTGATTCATGCCTTGTATATTTTAACCAAGTCTTTTCCCCACTGACATGCTTTCTTCAGCCAAGAATTTTTAACTTTTTGAAGAATACACATTAAAGTGTTCCTTGATGCAGAACTTGAAAACCTTGAGCAATTCTTTTATATAACTGTAACTGTTGTCTTGACAATAACTGCACATGAGAATGCATATTGTTTTGTTTTGTTTTGTTTTGTTGGTCAAGTGATCTGAATTTGTAAACTTTTTAGGGTGACAAAGTATATTTATTTTGAGTAAGTCCTGAGGTGATTCTGAAACCTTTGATGTCCTGTGAGAATTACTTTCCTAGACCTATTCTTTCCATTCTACTTTTTTTTCTCCTAATGCTCAGCTGTTTATGGTATATGACTGACCTTCGGCCAAGCACTGAACACAGAAATGCTTATATTAGTTCATCTAATTATAGACTTGCTTTTTGTTATTGTAAGATTCTTTAAAGTTTTTTAAAATTTAAGTATACCTTCTAAATACAAACTTTCAAACTTTAAAATTTGTGTTGACACTATGTCAGAGACATAGCTACTTAGCATAAAATCTGCCTTAGTGTATTAGTGATTCAATTAACCTCTTTAATACTTAATTGCTCATCCATAAAAAGAAACTAACACCGCTCTTTAAAGGTAGGATGCATGTAAAATCCTAACACTCACTATTCTTCCAAGTTCTGCTTCTGCTTTCAAGTCAGCATCTCAAATAACAAATGAGACATTAACTCTTACTGCTACTCTGATTTTATAAAAAAGTTCCTGTATTGATATGGAAATAAATTTCCTTTCACATTTTCTTTTATTTTAGTTAATATCTTGGGATTATAGAAACATTTTGGGGATGATGTTCATATGTTTTTACACTAGATAAATGTCACAAATGGCAAAATATTCAGCATCAAAACTACACATATTTAAGGCCTGTGAAGTTGCCTTAAGTATTTGAGTGAAAAGTATTTGATCTATTGCAGAAATTTTAACGTTTAATATACAAATTTACACTGCTCCAATAATATGTTAAAACACTAAAAAAAAAACAAAACTGCAGTTTACATAGCCCAATTCAATTTTTATTACTTCTATTATTTCTATGCTAACAAAATTGACTCTCAACTTGATATGTTTATGGAAAGTGAGGGAGAATCGGTGGAGTTGTAGAGAAGAATCATAATTTCTCCCATACCACCTGAGTAAACATACATATATGCAACCCATGAGATATTAACTAGGTATTAACTCAGAAGTATTTTGTAAGGAAAGAATTAGTTTGCTAAACTCAGCATATTAAACAGACGTCATTATTATTATTAAACAGATCTGTTTAAATATTACTGTGTTTGTAAATTACAAAACACCATATATATGTAGCATAAATTTTGATTTCCAGGTTTTAATTTAACTTAAAGATTCTAATGTTAAAGTTGATTATTTTGACTTAGAGAGGCTGTTGAAATAAATAACATATAAAATTCCTTAATATGTGTCCACCAATTCACTAATGTGTATCTCTACATTAAAAGAGATAAAAGCCATTGTACTTTTATTGAACTCCTTAAATACATCATTCTATTTTCCAAATTATTACTTATAGATATTGGACCTTTAATGAAAAATGTAGGAAAATACTTCTTGGGGTTGACCTTAGTCTGTGTTATACTTCCTGAGAGTAATCAACAATCAGTAATAGTTTTATATAAAACCGGTGATGAAGTTGGGTGTCGTGGTGCACCCCTCTAACTCAACACTCTTGGAAGTGAAGTAAGGAGGATTACAAGTCCATGTCCAGACTGGGCAACTTAGTAATTCAGAAAGACCTTTTTTCAAAATAAAAAGGCTTAGGGATACAATTCATTTGGAAGGACATGGCTTCGATCCCAGTACCAAAATGTAAACAAACAAACAAATTGCAATGAAATAGGAAATTAATCAACAGAACAAAATATTTTTCCAGAGTAATGTAAAGCTATAAAAAAGCCTCTGTTTCACAAAATTTTAAGTGAAGTTTCAGAAAAACAAAGAAAGAGATTCAAAGGAAAATTATATGAAAAACACGACTGAATTCTCAAGACATAATAATTTAAAATAAAATTCAGTACAGAAAATTCTAATAGAAACAAAATAGCATGTAACACTAAGAACAAAGTCAAGTTATATAGCCTATTCCAACATCTGACAAACAATAAAGAGAAAATATTAAAGGAACATACCATTTTACACAAAGAAAAAAAATTTTGTTGTAGGTTTACTAGTCAAATAATTTGGATTTTGCAGATAAATATGTCTGGGAATCATAAAAATTGAAAAGAGTATATACTCTCTTTCTTAGTTATGTAATTTTAACTCAATAAAGAACAAATGTTAAAAATAAATTAGCTCTCTAATGGCATAAATAAAATTAAAATGTATAAATAAAAGAGCAAAGAGAAATAGTTGTTAGATTTTTCAAAATTTTCCACTCTTTATGTTTATAAATAATATTTCAACAGGAAACCAAAAAGTGAAAAAAAGGAACCTTCAACTTGAATACTGAATTTCAAAAATAAGAAAAAGAAACAAAACCAGAAGAAATTAATGAAAAATAAGAGAGTATGGTAGAATTTAAGAATATCCAAATAATCAACTTATATATAGAGTGTAAAGTTGAATGACAGAAATAGTTAACTTGGACCAAAAATACCCCATATTCAAAATTATAATTTCATAAAAAGAAAAATTGAGAAATTACCAAGGAATATTACCAAGAATAAAGCACCCAACTAAAAAACTTCATAATCCCAACAGAGCCTCAAAAACATGAAGTAAATATGTATATACCTGAAAGATAAATAAAAAATATAATTAGCTCATAACCAACTCAATTTGTAAAAACTTAAAGTATAGAGGACCTGATAAGCATAAAGTGACCTAGGTGACATACCTAAAGCCCTTAGACAAAAACTAAAATAAACTTTTAAAAAGTGATTTTGGAAGATTTCACAAAATTTTATATTTTCTGTGTTATCAAGCAAAGAAATCTCAATGAATTTTAGGTAGTTGAAAATAGTCTATTTTCTAATCATAATGGACTTGCTATAGTTTCTAATGGAATGATTTTAGTATTCTACTGTATTAGATGGTATACTAAGTAATTCAGCTGAGGAATATCTGAAAAATGCTAGAAATTCAACAAATACTTCTAAATAATGTATTGATTAAACTGAAATTCATTGTGGTACATGTTTGTGATCCCGGCATCAAGATGCTGAGGCAGGAGGATTGCTGTGAATTCGAGGCCAGCTTGGGTTACAAAGTTAGTTCAAGGCCAGCCTGAACTGCATAGTGAACCTCTGTCTCAAAAAACAAAAATAAAACCAAACAAACAAACAAAAATATTAATAACTTGAAACTCATGAAGGAAATTTGAATGTGATGACATTGAAAACAACATATAGCAATATGTAAAGCGTATGTCCAGCATAGCTGAAAGGAATTGTCTTACTTTAAATATCTATAAAAACATATAGATTTAACATATAAATATCCATAAGAATAAATAGATGGAATTGTTTACTGAAAACAGAAATTTACTTCTGACAGCTCTACATCCTGGGAATCATCAGATACTGGGAATCTCAGCATGATCAGGCTCTGATGAGGTAGTTCCTCCCTGTTGCCAACTTCTCATTGTATGCTCCTGTGCAGAAAGACTGCAAGTAGTTCTCTGGCCTTTTATTATTACCACATTAATTCCATTCATGAGTTCTTTATCTGCAATACTTAATTCCCTTCCAAAGGCCTGATCTCCAAATACTATCATGTAATAGATTTGATTTCAAGTATGAATATTATGAGACATTAACAGCTCTAGTTTGGACACCTGTCCCCAAAAGTCAATATAGTAAAGATCTGGTACCCCATGTGGCATGATAGGAAGGCAGGAAAGCTTGTAAAATGTCTGGCCTAGTGGGATGTTCTGAGGTTACTGGTGGCAGCCCATCTAAGGGAACTGTGAGACTGCAAGGCCTCCCTCTTCATTTCTCGTTGCTTTCTTGCTTGCAAAACAAATCATTGCAAACTCCTGTCTAGTCTCCTAAGCTTGGCAGACCTGAAGCAAAGGACCTGCATACGTTGCACTTGAACCTCCAGAATTAAGAGTCAAAATAAGTCTTTTCTCTTCATAAGTTAATCATTACAGTAATGGGAAGGTGGCTGATACACATTCAGTCTAAAACAAAAATTTTATTCCATTAAGTGTTGTTAGAAAAGAATTGCTATTAAATCAATTATTTTATATTTCATGTTAAGCAATAATAACAAAAGAAGAAAACTAAACCTAAAGCCAATGAGAGGGATGAAATAATAAAGATAAATACATAAAATATGAAATGGAAAAGAAAATCATAAAAAAGAAGTACAAAAGAATTACTTCTTTTAAAAGTTCAACAAAATCGGTAAAGCTCTAGGCAGAGACATCCATTAACTCAAATATATAAGAGCAAATGAATTGGTAATGGAATGTTGAATATGTCAACAAATAGGGAGTATATTTCTGTAAAAATATTCTTAATTTTATTAAAATACATAAAACTTTAATTATAAAACTGTGTGTAATTGTATAATGCAAACCAATGTAATTTATGTAATCATAATAGAAGAAATGATTATGAAGGTTTAATACAAACTTGTCAAGTTTTGTTGAAATTAAGCCAACACTGATGTAAGTAGATTGCAATTTATTAAGATGTACATATTGTAAATCACAGAGGAAATAGTTGGAAGATACAAGAAACAAAAATGACATGGCTAGAGATGTTTGTTTCCCATAAAATAAGATAGTAATGAAACAAAAAAGAGCAACAATAAAGATACGTCTAAGTAAATGAAAAAGTGACAAATTTAAAGATAACCATATTAAAATAAGATACGAAACATAAACTGTCTAAATAGTCCAACCCAAAATTGTGGATTGTAATTTGGGTTTCAAGCAAAGATAAAATTATATTTGCTGGAAAACACAGATATTTTTATATTCAAAGATGTAAGAACTGTAGAATTTTGTTTGTTTTGTTTTGTTTGTTTGAGACAGGGTCTCTATATGTATTTCAGGCTGGATTTGAGATCATTATGTAGTCCAGGCTGGCCTCAAACTCACAGTGATTCTACTGTTCCAGCCTCCCATGAGCTGGGATTAGAGGTGTACGCCACCATGCCCTGCAAAAACTAGAATTTTGCAGACCATGCCATGTGTAGTACAGCATGGCTTCTTGTGGAAGTATTTCAAGAGGAAACATGATGGGAAGCACTTTAAGAAAAATATTCCACAAAATTCAGTACTTTCAAATATTCTATGATGAAAATATTCCAAAGATAACATGGTTGAAAATGTTGCAGAGACTATGTCCTCTGTAACGGAGTCACCATTGAAATCATCATGAAATAGCCCTGCAGTCAGGGCTAGGACTTTTCTAATGCACCTTTCCCTGAACAGTTAAACTACATATTTAATTTTCTTCACAGTATCTCTCAAACCACAACCATGTAAATATAAACACATAGTGTTTTAATTTAATGCTAATTAAAATATTACCTTTATGAGAAGCTTTTTCACAATCCTTAATAGAATATTTTGTGCATTAGACTTAAACATTTCACATTTTCCCTGTATTTATGCCTACTTATAATATATCTATCTGTCTGCACAGAGTGTCATGGATGAATGAGTGAGTTATTTTATTCTAAATACAAGTAATTTTAAATTATTAATTTGAGGCATATTTGATGGCAAAAGTCAATAGTAGTTTTCATTAGAAAATCAATATCATCATACCTGACACAAACAGGAAAGTTGTGCTTTTATGACTTTTACCTTACTTTTAAACAAATGATCTGAAATTAATTCACTTAGAAAAAAGATACAGAAGGTGTCTTTTGACAAACCTCTAGAGGTTAATACTAATAAGTTCGTCTAGAGGGAATCAGCATTGTAGGTTACAATACAGATCCTTCCTGAGGTATAGAACACAAAATTTAATAGTAATTATGATATGTTACAGAAATAAAAATGAATTTATTTATTAATTTTCTTAAAATTATCTTTCTACTATATTAAATGAATAGCCAGTTTTTGTGCTATTTTGTATCAGGCAAACTATAAAAATTTAAAGTGATAAAACTATAGAAAGACCAAAGACAAAATCTGGTTTGTGAAAATTTTGTATAAGAGTGTGAGTGAAATACATAATGGAAAGAACAAATAGACATAGAAAATGTAACTGTCAAACTTTAATTTCTTGCATATAAATGTACAGTTGCATTCTTTTATAATAGCGTAGTATTTAAAACATGAAATACAAGCTAGGCATTGTGGCTGTAGTAGTTAGGTTGTTATAGTTGTAGTTTATCCCCCAAGGGTTCATATGTATATATTTATCCCTACTGTTTAGTATTAAAAGGGTAGAAAATAATTTAACTCAGAGATGAATTTTTCCAAGAATTTAGGTTTAGATACAGTCCTTAGGGAGCTGCCATAAAGGAATAATAATGATTTTCTAAGAAGAGAGACTGGAAGAGAAATATGGGCCCCCTCTCTTTCTACTGCCATGTATATCCCTGTAACACCTGGGAACCCCATTAGCAAGAAGGTTATTACAAGAAGCAGTTCTATGACCTTGAACTAGGAACACGAGTCAAAATATATCTTTTTTTTATAATAAACTTAATACATGGGGTATAGTGTATTTTCTTTTGCATGATATCATGAGGCTCATAAGATCATTGTTCCATTTTTTATTAACTTCTGAGTGCCCTATTCTAGTATTTCAGTCACTAGCCAATATAAATATCCTCATCAATATTTCACCTGATGACATCAGCATCCATCAATAAACAGTAGACTCTGGCATTCCATTAGATATTACAAAATAAGAATTTTCAACTCCCATAATTATTCTGTACTAAGTAATTGAGAATATTATTTAAACATTGTCTTTCATTATTTTATTTCATTAGTACAGTATTTATTGCAGAGAGACAGGGTAGGACACATGGGGGTGTTCTTTCATATGTTTCATATTAGTAAGTTGATTTCTTTTCAATATCCGTATTGACTAATGTGGCATATGTTTCTAATTTTGAAGATATAGGTATTCATTTAAATACAGGTGACTTTTTTTTGTTGCCTGGACAAAATACTCAACATCTATAAGTTAAAGGAGGAAAAGTATATTTTAGCTTACAGTTTGCAGAGGTTTCAGCTCATAGTCAGTCAGCTACAAAGGAGGGCATCATGGCAAAGGGGCACACCAAAGAAGAAAAGAGTCCCCCAGAGGGCAGGCAGAAAGAAATGAGGCTGTCTTCCTTCTTTCCTTTTATATTCCATTCAGGTTTCAAGCTTATTGGCTGGTATCACCCATACATGGGATGGAGCTTCAGTCTTCAGTAATTCTACCACCCACAATTATGCTAAATCAATCAATGGACTAATCAGTTATCAAACCCATGATCCACTATCTCACACTCATGATCCATGGCCCTCCCAAAAACCTCACTTATAATCATGTGAGGCTTTGTAAGGATTTCTAGATATAAATCACAACACCAAGAATTAGGAGAAAAGCAAATGTTGGTGCTGATTAATCTAGTGTGGTCATTAATTTTTGTGATCCTCACTTTGTCCTTTTGGACCTCTTAAAGTCACCTATGCCATTTTGCTATAATCTAGTTTTAGAGAACTTGCTAAATGTTCCATCAAGGTCCCAGTTGTTTTTGTTAGAAAATAGACTCATCTCATGAAGGTAAAGTGACAAGCACCTTTCAAGAAGCCATGTGCAGCAAGAATTGCTGTAATCATGGTTGGGAAGAATTTACCACAGTTACCAAAAGGTGGAATGCAAGATCCTAGGAACAAGCACTTTATGAGTCTGAGTGACAAATTCCAGAAATACATTCTCTATTACTTGCTGCAATGGTTAATTGATTGTGTCAACTTGAGAAGTTTAGAAGCTTAACTAAGTCAGCTCAGCATTTCTACACTCTAGGGCATAGAGGATCTCTACTAAGGGCAGCTCCTGGCCTGAAGAGGAGAAATGAAGGACAGACTTACTTCTGTTCTTGGGAGGATCTCATCTTCACCTTCAGCTTGGAAGTCATATCCTGGCTTCTAGCACAAAATTTTTGGTTTCTGCCTCAGATCCTTCAAGTTTCTAATTTAGAATCTTCAGCCTTTTGGAGTAGACTCTTAAGGCTTCCCTTGAAGACCCATCAGCTTCCTGATACGGACTTGCATGAGATACTGCAGTGTACTCCAGATCTTGGACTGAAACCATCAGTCTCCAGTGTGTAGATGCCTTCTGCCCTCTTCCTCATCTAACTCTGTGGGTGACCACAATAAGGCAATCTTGTAATTTCTCACATATGTAAATCTTGTGTTATATCTGTTTCTCTAGCAAAACACTGACTGATGCACTTACATACTTAGCCTCTGCTGAAACAGTGTTCACCACTAGGTTGGTATTTTTAGGAGCATTCTTCTATGCAAGGGTGGAATAGCTATTGCCATTTTAAATGGCCATTAACACTTTTTTTTTAATTTCACATAAAATAGTCTAGAGAAAATTACAAAGATCCAGCCAAAATTGCTAATTTACTCTGACTCACTTTTTTGGGTGACCTAGAGTAAAGTTTGTTCATAATAATATTAATTACTTCACTCAGAAATGTTTCCATCCACCGTTTTTTTGAACATAGAATATATGACATTGACCTGAGCATTCTTAGGGTTGTACCTAACTCCGCCTCTGATGAATCTTCTCTATATGAATATATGAATGTTTCTCAAATAAAAAAACATCTTGCTGTTATTATTGGAGGGGCCCTGTTTGGGTAATTTCCTCTAGTATGCTTCTTACATACAATAATAAATGAAACTTTTTTTTTTAAACTTTTCTATTCCCTGACTGTATTTGTTAGAATTGCTTTCATCAAAGGGTAAACTTTTTGCCCTCATTTAGCAGATGTACCATTCCAGGTGATGACTGGTACTTATAGTAGAAGTCAGTAATAATTTTACCATCTAAATGTGTTACTATATCTTAGTCCTTTGTTCTAAGGACAAAATTATAACAACTCAGTATGATAATCATAATTGACTTTATTTTTAATTATAAAATTAGATGATGTTTCACCCTAAGACATAAAATATTACAATAAGCCACATAAAGAGTTTTGTTTTGCTGGCTGAAAAATATTTAAAATGATACAAAGAACAACAAAAAGAAGTAAAGCTAATTAGACTTTTCAAAATTTTATTTTAAGGCAGCTATAAACAAACAAAAGAATAGAAAAATAACTTACTGGCTAATATCAGCTTAATTCAGGTTACCTTTTTGATAAGAATTAAGGTGGTGATAATTTATCATCATGAGAGTTGAAACTGGCATGTTTAGAAAATTTGGCTCTTATCTTTCTAATCCCAATTTTTCAGAAAGTCAGATAAACAGCTTAGTTTCAGTTTGGTGAAGTGGAAGGTTAGCATGAGTGACTCCATTTTGATTTTTAGCCTGCTTTGTTGGGATCCAGTGCAAGGATTTACTCCAAAAGAATGCGTTCCTATGAATTTTATTTAGTAGAGTAGAGCTTTTGACATTGTACCAAAGAGAAAAAAAGAGATTCTATGGGAGCAGATTTCTGGACTCTTAATATGAAGAGACATATTTTCTGATACATTTGACATAAAGAGATTATCTGGAATTTGTAGATTTATTTTGCTCATAGCAACATACATATTTGATTGCAAAAATTTCAGAATGGATCAGGAGTGGTATTTGGTGGTTTAAAGTCAGAATTTCTCCATAAAAGGAACCTGGAAGCACACATAAATTGCTCCTGAGAAATGCTAAGCTAGAAAACAAATAGAAGAGGAATACACTGGATGTCAGTTTTGTTTCAGACCAATTGCAGCAACCACAGCAGAGATCTGTTTATGGATGGAATAAAAATTTGGAACCAATTTAACTACTTTATAAATTTTTAGTATCCCCTAACTTTAAAATCAGTTGTCCAATTGATTTAACTTAACCAAAAAGTAGGTCAATCTCAACAAGGCCAAACACTGGATAGTACCAAACAGTGGTATGAGCATCAGTGTCTTACATGCTGGTTCTTATCTCTTCAGACTACACTGACTTGATATGCAACTGCCAGTATGTGTATTGCTTCATCTAGAGATATCATTTGACTTCTGCAACCTTCTTGGTCACCTGTGGTGCCTGTTGGAAGTTTCCAAAAATAAGTATGTCCACTAAAATTTTCAGACTAATCAGTATGCCTTATAACTTGAGCTTAGATGCTCCCATAAGGCCTCATGCAGTCAGAGGTTGGGCTTTTTCAGAGATGGCTTAATCAACAGGGTGTGATTGATGCATGCTGCAATGCTGGATTAAAGATGCTAGGATTAAGAGAGCATGATTACTAAAGAAGTCCACTGATTGGTTTGGCACTGTCCTAATCTTGGGAACCTGGATACAATTTAAGGACAAAAAGAAGCTTGTCTTCCTCCTTGCTTGCTTTGCTACCTTTTGCCTGCCACTGACTGTTTCTCCTTTGTGATTCTCTTCTGCCATGTCATCTTGCCTTGAAGCCAACCAACTATTGACTGAAACCTCTAGAAACTATGAGCTAAACAAACATTCCTCTCTTAACATTGGGTATCAGGTATTTTGCCTCAGCAATAAAAAAAGTAAGACAACGTCTGAAGTTGATGTGAAAACAGATTAAGTTTGTCATGCTTTAAATGGAGAAAATCTGAAACAAGATACCTATCATTGACATAGACAACCATCCTGCACCCTGTACACACAAACACTCATGCACATTTCCTTGGAAAAGTTCAACAGGCTTTCATGGAGAGGAGATCTAGGTAAATCTAAGGAAGATTACCCTACATGCCTGACAGATATTGTCCCAGGATAAATAAAAATTGTATATTCCTCTCTACCCATTCTTTTTTTTTTTTTTTAAGGAATAAAAGTCAGTCTCAGAAGAACATAACCATGGGGCAACAGTGAAATTTGATCTTATCTGGTAGAAGGAAATTCTGTCCAGCTATAGACCCAAGCCATCTTCCTTTTTCACCTAAAGAAAAAAAAAGTAGAAGAAAATACATAATATACAAGTGAGAGACATACAGAAGTATAACAGTTTCCTAATAGTTTTGGGAGACCATAAGGATTCAGTCAGTGCTCTGTGTCTGTGAGGTGTGCAGTCACTGATTCAAATAGCCATAAATCAGAACATTTTTAAAGAAAATATCCATACTAATATATATTCAGATGATTTCCTCTTTTAATTTTAAAGAGAAAACGCAATAAAGCAACATCTAAAAACAAGAGAGTAGGAGAATAACAATGGTTAATTCTTTGCATATTGTTATCTTCAGAGTAATTGCTCAAGCCAGGCATGGTGGTGCATGTCCGTAATTCCAGAACTCGGGAGGCTGAGGCAATAGGACCATTGTGAGTTTGAGAGCAGCCTGGGCTACAAAGTGAGCTTGAAGCCAGCCTGAACTGCATAGTGAGACCATCTCAAAGAAACAAAAAAAGAAAAAATAGTTGCACATATTATAAGATAGAGACATGAAAAATTGTTCAAACAATATGGGCACAAATATTTCTTTTTAATGAACCAATAGACATTAACAGTATAGCCATCTTGACTCAATATTTATTTTTCCTTTTCTCTTCTGTCTTTTCTCCTTTCCCTATCTCAGTTTCTTTTTCCTTTTGAACAGTTTCTTCCCAATTCACAATATCTATTATGCATTCTTGATCTTACTTATTCCTTCAGATTCTTACACTATGCAGACAACACAGTATTTACACATGCAAATCTGATTTATTTCACTCATGAGTATGATCTCAAGTTGCATCCATTTACCTATAAAATTCTTCAGTGTATCATTCTTTGTGGCTGAGTAGTACTCCATTGTATAAAAAGACCATATCTTTTTTATTCTTTCTGTGGTTGATGGGCATTTGGGATGTTTCCAAGATTTGGCTATTACAAATTGTGCAGCTATAAATGTGGGTGCATGTACATGGCTGTGGTATGATGTTTCTAGTTGTTTTGGGGAAATACCCAGAAGGGGAATAGCTGGATCAAATGGAATCTCTAATCCTAGCTTTTTGAGGGACCACTAAACTGATTTCCACAGTGGTTGTACCAGTCTATACTCCCACCAAGAATGGAGAGGGTTCATTTTTTCCCACAACCCCTCCAGCATTTGTTACTGATTTCTTGATGATAGCCATTTTTATGGAGTGAGATTAAATCTAAGTGTTGTTTTACTTTACATCTCTTAAATAAACAATGATGAACTTTTTTCATATATTTATTATTTATTGGTATTTTTTCATCTGAGAAGTTCATATTAATCTCAGATATCTATTTTTGGATTGGGTCTTTAAATTTGGTGGGGTCTGATTTTTTTCAATTCTTCATATATTCTAGATATAAGTCCTTCATCTGAGGGACAATTGGATAAATTTTTTCCCACCCTGTGGGTTGTTTTTTCACTATGTTAGTGATTTCTTTTGATGTGCAGAAACTTTTTAATAAGATGATATCCCAGTTGTTGATTCTCGGAAGTATTTCCTATTCAGTTTGGGTTTTGTTCATGAAGTCTCTGCCTACACCTATGTTTTCAAGATTTCTGCCTACCTTGTCTTCCAACATATTTAGTGCTTCTGTTTAATATTTAGATCTTTCGTCCATTTTGACTTTAGTTTACTGCATGGTGATAGGCATGGATCTACTTTAAATCTTCAAGAGGTTACCTTTCTTCTAGTGAAAATGTTTGGCCCCTTTGTCAAAGATAAGGTGGCTTAGTGTATTTATAGTTGTGTCTGCATCTTCTAATCTGTTCCACTGATCCTCAGGTCTGTTATTTTGCCAGTACCATGTTGATTCTATCACAGTAGCTTTGTGGTATTATTTCAAGTCAGGGATTGTGATGCTTCCTGCTTTGGTTTTGTTGCCCAGGATTTCTTTTGTTATTCTAGGTCTATTCTAGTTCCAAATGATTTTAGGAATGTTTTACCTAGATCTATGAGGTATGCTAATGGTAGTTTTATCAGAATTGCATTAAGTTAGAATAACAATTTTGGGAGTATGGCCATTTTCACAATGTTCATTCTTTCTATGCATGAGCAAGGGATATCTTTCCATTTTCTGAAATCCTACTCAATTTCTTATTTCAGATTAATGTAATTTTCAACGTGTAGATCTTTTACTTCCTTTGTTAGATCAATTCCTAAATATTTCTTTTTTTTTTCTTTGAGATGCTATTGTAAAGGGGTGGTTTCCCTAAATTATCTCTTAGTGAGCTTGTTCTTTAAGTACAGGAATGCTATTGATTTTTTAGTGTTAACTTTATCCAGATATGCTACTGAATTTGGTTATTAAATTTAGAAGCCTTTCTGTGGAATTTTTTGAGTCTTCTATGTAGCATATAATATCATCTGTGAATGATAATTTAACTTCTTCCTTTCCTATCCTTTTGTTTCTCTCTTGTTTAATTGCTCTGGCTAATGTTTCAAGAACTATATTGAATAGGAGTGGTGATAATGGACATCCTTGTCTTATTCCTGATTTTAGACAAAAAGTTTTCATTTTTTTTGTCCATTTAGTATGATGTTGGCTGCCGGTTTGTCATAAATGGCTTATATCAGATTGAGATAAAGATCATCTATTCTGATTTTCCATAGAGTTTTTATCAGCAATGAGTGTTTGACTTTTCAAAAGCTTTTTCTGCATCTATCGAGATGATCATGTGATTTTTGTCTTTGGCTC